>JBBPDA010050479.1:0-13839 GCA_037974385.1 Arnoldichthys spilopterus
CGGGACGGTACCTTACTCAAGGGAACCTCAGTGGTGCCCAGGGACTCGAACCTGCAACCTTCAGGTCACAAGGGCAAAGTCCTCGCCACCAGGCCTCCGCTGCCCATTGCGTCCATTATCATCCATGTTTGGGCTTCTCCTTACGTTCTTTCTTTAAAATCAAGGCATATGCATGTATTTACTGCAGTAGTTGGTGTCAGTAGTTACTGTAAGCACTTGGCGTGTGTATGTATTACACACAGTGTCTGTTATTTATTTTACAACTAAATGTGTTGGTCTTCCTCGTAGCTCCACCTTCAGTGTTACTCTATGCAATGCGAACACTTCATTGTTTCCTCTGTCCTGGACATCGCTTTGGCGTCAGACACCTGAATAAATGTAAATGTTAATGTAAGACTTAACACTCTTCATGATCCCGTCTTGGTTTAAGATTTGGGAAACACTTTTGTCTTTTTAAAAATATGCTCAAATTATGCACATTTTAAGGTTTTACTTTACTTTAATGCCCTCCGCCAACACAAGAGAGGCCTGGAAATCAGCCGATTAGTTGGATCAGGTGTGTTGTGAGCAGGGACGGGTGGTTTTACATAATCGATGTAAAGTCAGTCTGTCTATGTGTTGCCCTGTGATGTGTTGGCTTCCTGTCCTGGGTGTACCCCACCTTGGGCCTGCAGGGGGATTGGCTGCAGCTTCCCAATGACCTGTTCCCCTTCTGGGCCTGGATTCCTCCCAAAGTTCTTCCTCTTGCTTCGGGAGTTTTTCCCTCTCCTGTTGCCATTGGCTCCTCATTAGGGGCTCGGACCCAGAGTCTGTAAAGCCGGTTTTGTAACAACGACGATGTGTAAAAAGTGCTACAGAAATATAATTGACTTGAGGGTCAGAGTATGGAGGCCTCCAGGACCACTGTTGTAGATGTTCACAGTCCCATTCAAATCATGTTGACACTGTGGTGGGCGATGGGACAAGTGTGTCAACAGTACAGGCAGCCCCTCACATCCAGGGCATTTAATCATGGCACAGAGGCAGGTGAAGGTATTGTCCAGCGGCTCTTCCTGACCTTCTATCTCCGTCTCAGGGGCGTTTCCCTCTACACCACACCTTCCACTACTCCAGAAATGCTCATGATTCTGTGTATAGGTTTTCTTCTGTTATAACTATGCTCTTCTTGTAATGAAGCCTGCAGTTGGGGGACCTAACAGTTAGAGTACCTGGTTCTAATCCTTGAACCAGCAGGAGAACCCACAGCCTTGTGCAAGGCACCCAGCTGCTCCCTGGGCACCGCCTTAGTGGCAACAGAGTATTTAAAAAATAAAGAGTTTATGGAAAACGCTCAGCTTCCGCTTCCACTCACCCACTCACTCACTCAAAAAAAACCCTCAGCATTTACGCATATAACTGTACATTTATTGTGCGTTAAAAGACAGGGATTTTACATTCTTTACACACACACACACACACACACACACACACACACACACACACACAATCACACACTCCTCAGTTTTTACAACCACAGGTAAGATTTTACATGGATTGAGCAGCATTTTCGAAATGGAGCCTCTTCCTGTGCTGAGAAACATTAAATCTGAGTCCGTAGTTTTAGAACAGCTATGAGAACTGTAACACATGGGCAGTGACGGGGAAGATGGTTTTCTGCGTCTCAGAGCAGCTTTAGGGGGTTGAAGCTTAGTGAGCTCAATATTTTGCCTGTGAAATGCATGAAGAACTTGACTAGTACACGCTCACTGTCCAGTTTACCAGCTCCATCCACCACAGAGGCACACAGTCCAGTTACTGCAGTCCGGCTGTTCACCTGCACCAACTAAACACGGTTCTTTAAGGAACTAAAACCTCGGTCACTGCTGAACACAGCAAAGAACGGCAAACAATGGAGAGAGGAAATGGACTACAACCTGTGGAACTACACCTTAGGGAGGAGCTATGCGGTAAGTGGAGTTGATAAACTGTACAGTGAAGGTAGACAGGAGATACGTTGACCTAAAAGTGGTTTGTCCTGTTAACATCTCATCACCTCAAGGTCCATGAAGACGTCAGAGAAGCTTAGTGAAAACATAAAACTCAAGAGCGAAGGTCATCGACCGCCCTGATTTCACATGTTCTTGGCAGGATGATAAATACTGACCCACAGGGGACAAGACGCATCTTTGACACATGACCGAACCAGTTTCCTGTGCTGCAACCTGCTGTCTGACACCAACACGACACAAGTATAGCTCATAGGTGTTCATGGGCGTGTTCAACTTATTCATGTTTCTTTTCCACTTACGTTATTTTCTCATATCTCAGTCTCTGATTGCCATATAGTCAGAACGGTGTCTCTCGATGTCGGGTCTGGGAAGGGGGCTGGACTTGCCCAGCAGAGTAGTACATGGCAGGAAAGGAAGAGGGGCTCTATGTGAAGCTGAGCATGCGCAGAGGTTCATATGTTGAAGCTTTCCCCACAGCCACACGTTCCTTTGATGTTGGGGTTGTTGAACACAAACTCGGTGGACAGTTTCGTCTCAACAAAATCCATCTCTGTGCCCAACAGGGTCAGCTGAGCCTTCTTCTCGATGAACACTCTCACACCTGAAAAAGACAGCACAAACGAAGGTAATGGTGAAAAGGGTTTAAAGCTCACGCGCTGCTCTTTGGCTCAGTCGAGATGATCCTGAGATGACCAGGGTTATTCCGACATTACGTTTTTGACCATACTGCTTATAATCAAAATGATGACCATGATGAACTGAAATGCTGTCGCATGCATTTAAATTTACAGCATTTAGCAGATTCTCTTATCCAGAGCGACGATCAACAGTGCTGTGTGGTCCAGGTCTGTTCTTCTGTCTGTAGAGCTGAACCCGTCAACAGCTGACACTCTACTGATCCCACTCACTCAGTTACACACCCTCACTAACCCTGACAACACTGAACCCAATAGACAAAGAATTTAAGAGTAAACAAACAATAGACAGTAACACAATAATACACAATAAACATGATTAGGTAACATTAGCCACACTCCCCAACAATTGTAGGAGTCATCCGTTTTGTTTGAAAGGCTGAGGTGAGAAAAGTGAACTGAAACTCACAATCACGTAATCAGGTGTATGTAGGGACGTGATACATTGTTACAACCTGAATTTAATTTTAATATCAGGGTTACAAATTTCTGCTGCAAGCTCTGAAATAAGTCTGTACTAGTTTTTAACATTATAAAGAAGAACTTTAAAGTTTGGTTAAGACTTGCCATCTTATTTTCCACTCATAGTTCCACACTTGGGAAGACAAAGCTGCCATTGGGTCTTGCTAATAGAGCTTTAATGTTTTCATGGCACGACTGTGCAGAATTTAACATGGAAGGTCAAGAAAATATTAGAAAAGTGGATCTCGTGACAACAGGGTCCGATTGATTTATTTGAGTCAATCGTTTAGCGCCATTTCACCAAGTCAACATTTCTTACATTAAGTCTTTAACTCAATGTGTGTTGCTAAATCACTGCTACAAATCATCTACTCCATACGAAATGCCAGGTCGCCTCCTAACGGGTTACACTTCTGAGTCTTGGTTCCATCAAAGGTTTCTTTCTACAGTTTAGGGAGTTTCTCATCTGACGCCGTTGGTTTGCTCATTAACCCTTGAATAGCCACACCAAGAAATTTTTTTATTTGCATTTTACATATACAATAATAACAATAAAGTTTAATTTTCTATTCAACGACTGCACTGTGTTTTAACTACAGGCCTCGATCAAACCTTGTCTTTATCATGTAACTCTGATTACATAAACTAATTTGTAAAAATATCACTAAATTCTTAGATTCTCCTAAAATGTCTCAGAGAAATTCATAAAACTTCCTCAAATATGTTAATGCAACAGAATCACCTGAGAATATCATGCCGTTGTGTAACTTCCATTGATGAAGCTCTCTGATAAGGTCTGCTAATTAAAAAGACAGTGAAATCTAGTGGATTTGTTTTTACCATAACTGGAACAATCTGTTCACGAAGACACATGGACTCAAAATACACTTGACCAAAACCACTGTGTGGTCCAGGTCTGTTCTTCTGTCTGGAGGGCTAAACCCGTCAACAGCTGACGCTCTACTGAGATCCCACTCACTCAGTTACACACCATCACTAACCCGGACAACTTTGTGAACCCAATAGACCATAAAGTATATGAGTAAACAATAAACAATAGTCAGCAACAATAAATGTGCAGTAAACATGAGGCTGGTTAGTTTCCCAGATCCTCCTTGATAAGATGCGTTTTGAGCCGTCGCTTGAAGACAGTGAGGGACTCAGCAGTTCTGATGACCAGAGGAAGTTGGTTCCACCACTGAGGAACCAGGACTGAACAGTGTCTTGATGTAGATCTTCCTCTTCTTCTGAGCATTGGAGTCTCAAGGCAAGCAGTTGTTGATGCTTGGAGAAGACGGGAAGTGACGCGTTGTGACCAAATATTTGACCAGAACACTAAAGGGTTAAGGGCTCGGACGTGGCTTCTGTAAAGCTGCTTTGTGACAACTTCAGCTGTAAAAAGAGCTGTTGAAATAAAACTGACTTGACTAAAATGAAGGTAGAAGAACATCATCCGGATGCCGAACGTCTGCCCCTGCAGCAGGTCTACAGTTGTCTGTACGCTATAAACAACTGATTTGTAATTTTGGGCATGAGCCAAGTTGATTTCTCTTTGGTCTGCTTTACAAACAAGACTGTTGCAATTATGTTGGTTGCGTTTGTTTGTTTATTTCAGACCTTATACAGATATTTATCTACAGATTTGTTTGTTTATGGTGTGCTGATATCTAGGCTGCGATCAAATCTTCTACTCTTAGTTTTACTCTCTAAGAACTTTTAGAATACACATTGTTCTTTACAAAATCCTTTTGCTGAAACATGGTGATCTCAATTCTAAACTAGAATAGTTATTCTGATTTTATTAAAAATCATGCAACCCTCACCTACATACAAAGATAAAGATAACTCAATCACCCAAACAACTTTTCCACTGTTATACCACCTGAACTAAGCACCAGCACCTTACCCCCCCCCCCCATACCCTTTGCATCTGGAACTGTACATAATACTTTGCGCTTACATTCTGCTTTTCTTTTGTACAAGTATGTTATAGATTTTTTTATATTTTATATACTTTTTGATTTTTGTTATATTCCTATTTTTTTTCTCTTAAGGCATGTAAAACTCCAAACGACAGTTCATTGTATTCGTACAGTGACAATAGTTATTTTAACCCAACACAGTTCACATCTCAGACCATCAGCACAGACTAAAAGAACACGTAACCTGTATAAAACGTAAAGATTTGTTACAACATGCATTCAAAGAGCAAAATATTACTGGTCCCGAACACAAAATCGACTTTTACAGAAAGGTAGGTTTTTAAAAATACAATGCAAATTCACTTTTTGCATATTTAATCTCCATCACTCACCATCCTGAAACACTTCCTCATCAGATTTGTCCTTCTCTTTGGTGTAATCAAGGGTGTAGGTGAGGCCATTGCAGCCTCTGGTCCGAACACCAACCTTAAGTCCAATCTAAACAACGCAAACATGGTACAAATGCACCAAAATAGGTAAATAAATAAATAAATAAACAAACAAACAAACACTTAGGCCATCAATAACAACTTCAACATGTTTACTCACATATTCAGGTCTGTCTTGTAAAAGTAGCTTGATTTTGTTCACAGCTGAAGGTGTCTGAAGGAGAAATACAGATTATTTATGACGCAGTTCTCTTAAAAGCGGTTTCAATGCTGTTGGCCTCAAATTTGCTGGAATAAAGTGAATGGAAAATGACAAATTTATGACCAACAGTTTTTTTGTGAATTTGTGAATATGTACATTTTAGGGTATGCTAACACGAAGTCTGTTTTTGACCTCTTACTATTAAAAAACATTAAAAACATACGTTTTTACCAGGGTTTGTTTATTATATGGGATTATTTTCTTGAATCTTTTTCTTCCACCAGGTCCTTTTGTTCCCCCAGCAAAAAAGTTGATTTGGTTTGATTGGTATATGTATTGTTATTAGACGCCATCTCTCAAGCTCTGCATTATTAGATTTTATTATTATAATTAAACGCCAACAATAAAACCTGGTCAATATTGGATCACAGATAGACATTTATTTGTCATTCAGATATAGCCTAGTAGTGCACAGAAGAATTGTTGCTCTTGGTTTTTGTAGTAGAGGAAAATACTCTAATAATGGATCATATAGGATAAAATCCAAACTGCAGCCTTTGCAATGTGAAAAATGCACTTTTCAAACTCCAATTTCAATATAAAGATGACTGTTTAGCCCTACTTAAAACCCTCACAAGTTTAGGCTTATGTGCAGGATTCCCAGACATGGATTAAGTCTAGTTTTGGACTAAGCTGATCTCCAAATGGTGGTTTGTCACTGAAAAATAAAAAATACCCAAAGCTCAGGTATTGGATCAGTACTCAGTATCGGCACAAACCCAAGCCCCAGGTATCAGATTGGTACTCTGTATTGGCCCATACCCAAAGCCCAGGTATCAGGTCGGTATTCAGAATCGGCCCATATCCAAATCCAGGTATATGTACTGGAACTGGATCAGTGCATTCCTAGCTGCGAGGGCACCTTCAGTTCCTATGACGTATTTAAGCATGACTGAGAAACGCTGTCCGAGCGGGCAGCTGGGTCACCATTGATTCCTCATTCAACAGTCAGTGTCTTGTGAATAGTTGCACAGATAAGCCCCCGTCTTTCTTCAAGATGACCCCTCCCATCATCAAAGAAAATAACAGTGTGGCCCAGTTTTCTTTAATAGTGTTGGGGGGTAGTGAAGGACATGTAACAGTTTTGCTGGTAGAACAACATTTATTTTTGCACAGTGATTCACATTTTCTTTCCCCCAATTTGTGTGCAACTAACTACAGAAACTACAGACATGAAAGAAAATGAATTATCGGACATTTTCAGTGCTAAACAACAGTGGCCTGGTAAATCAGAGCTTTGGAAGACTGTAGATCTGTTCACATGCTCCTACACTTCTTTGCGTTAAAATTGTGTTTGTGATATATATGTAGAAGAGAGGAACGAGAGCAGAAAGAGCAAGTCGGATCATGTCTGAAGGTGAAGACTTAAGAGTTTTGTTTTTAAGGTCCATTTTTTTGCAGTAAACTGCACTGAGTGACATTCTGCAGGAATGGGACCTTTTTAGTAGTAGTAAGTTTTATTGTCATTTCTACAATATACACAGCACATAGTAAAAAGGAAACAACGTTCCTCCAGGACCATGGTGCAACACAAAAGCAGAACAGAGGGCCATCAGACATCATTGCAAACAGGACAGAAAACAAGAGCAACACTACAACTAAATTAAACTAAAGCTAAACTAAACAACTAAACTAAAACTAAACAAGAAATACAACGAGACAACACAACGTTCAGTGCAATTTTTATATATAGAATTATTATAATTTTGAATCATATGCATTTTTACAAACTACTTGTTTACAGTAGCTTTACTTTGCCAAACGGTGTTTCTTCCTATGGTTCCTCTGGTGTAGTCTGAGCTGGCAGAGCTTCAGAGGAGCAACACTGGCTGAATTCAAACACATGTCTCGAAGCACAAAGACGGCATCTGTTATTTCAGGCCTTGAGGAAGAAATTGCCAAAACTACCTCATCCAAATAGTGGAGGATTTTAAGTGTTTATTAATCAGACACGCGAACATGCAGCGTAGTTCACTGTGATGCTAACCTAGACCTGCGTTAACATAGGGAGCGCTAAACAAACATACGCGCAGAGCTGTCAAACTAGGGAAAAACGTCGCCAAGTCGAGCACGTCACGTTTAACTAACGTTAATCAAACTCCAGCTCGACGAGTGTGACTTTGACACGTGTAAACGGCTCCAATTCGACGCGATAATCCTGAGAGACGCAGCTAATTAGCCGTTAGCCTGTCAGAGAAGTCGCTGGAAAGTTTAGCGGACACCGCTAGCGCTGAGGTAACCTGAGGTAAAGGTTAGCCAGCCTGCTAACACACTCGGCCGACAGCCTGACAAACACCGCAGCGGGATCATTTCTTATTTTAACGCGTTCTTGTCAGTAATAGAACACTTACCAGCGTCAAAGCGGCCCGTGTGGCCAAAATCTTTCGCCTGTTGACCGCCCTCACAGTCGCTCTCACTATGGAGGCAGACATGTCGGTCTGTTAAAGCTCTCCGGGCCGAATGTAAACACCAGGCAACGGCTAGCCACCCAACGACGGAACCCCACGAACGCGATTGGTCGCTCATTTGACGGACAGCGTCCCGAGCCAATGAACGCTCGAGTTGGTGCGCGTCACGGTTACGTAAGGGTTTCAAAAAGCTTGACGTAAAGAGAAGCTCGACTGGTTGTTTTCTGCATCATCTACGTTTTTACTTGTGAGAAAGTTTTCACTGCTGACTCTACTGACCAGAATTATTTCTCTCCCCCTCAAGATTGAAAATTTGTCCATTAAGAAGTTCTATGAAACTGCACCAAGGTGTAGCACATTCGCTGAAGGGCAGTACTGCACCAACCAGCCATAACATTAACACCACTGACATGTGAAGTGACATGGACTCTCTAGTTATTTCATGGCATATGTCTGGGGGTGGGACAGCAGGTGAACAGTCAGTTCATATAGTCGATGTGTTGGAAGCAGGAGCGTAAGGATTTGAGCCACAAGGGTGTAATTGTGATGTTCTAGACACTGAGTCAGAGCGTCTCCAGAACAGAAGGTCTTGTGGAGTGTTCCAGGTGTGCAGTACTGTGTGTGCAGTACCTGTGAACAATAAGCAGTGAATGTGGGACGACGATGACAAGAGGGTTAGATGCCTTTTCCACATGCTGTTTACTCACTTACCCCTCCCACACTTTCCTGCAGGTCCTGGGGAATGAAGCAGTAACCCCCCGGACACACGCCCTCTTCTCCAACCATTATGCAACCAAATAGAGGTCAAAGGTTGAAGTTTGGGGCCATCATTTTGTGTTAATCCTCTTAACCACCCACAAGACAATGAATTTATCTAATTTGTCTGTTTTGTTACTGGTTAACAGAGCAATTAACTCAGAAGGAACCACAGAACAGTGAGAGATTCATCAGCCACTTTAATTTTCCAATTTGTTAGTATTTAGTTTTAGTAAACATTATAAACTACACTGTATTTCAACTACACTGTACAAATGCCCTGGTAAAATGACATTACATACACAAATACTAATACATACACATTCATGTACAAAGGTTAAGGCACGTTACTATTGGGGGAATATTAGTTTACCACCTTACACACGGGTGGTAGCCAATCACGTATGGCCGTCCTAGTTTCGGCCATGTAAATGTAGTGTCAGTTATATGATGGGGTGTAATTCCTACAGGGAATCTTAGTGGGCAAATATGTCATACACAGGCACTGCTACATTACTGTATCTGCTGCAGTGTCACTACAGTCTATCTGCTGTAAATACCACCGCTGCTATTCATGGTTACGGTAACATGTGAACATGACTTTGTCTAGTTCTCCAGTTCATTGGGCTGATGGTTCTTTAAAAACTCCTTCATGTAGGCGGAGAGAACTTGAGCATCTTCCAAGGTCACTGCATTGTACAGAGAAGCTCGTATCCCACCGACAGATCTGTCGAAGACATCAGACAAAAAAACGTCAGCCACTGCTCTCAGGCATCTGGATCCTCTGGCTACAACTATCCGTTTGATTGTCAACAGTGAGGAGAAGCACAAATCATCCCTGTTCCATCTTCTGTGTGGGGAAACAGGAATTCTGACACCGCTATTGTACTTTCAGTGCAAACATCAATGTCAGATTTACACTGTTCCATATCATATCACCCATGTTCTACCAGCACGGTTCCTCCCCATGATGAGAACCGGTCAGATCGTATACACTGACCATATCACTGATGTTCACACTCGCACCATCTCACACGTTCACACTGTTCCATCATTATTCACACGTTTACAGAAGAAAAGTGTTTTCACTACATTTCCCTCTGTTTCTCCAGGGGTTCGGCTGTGGATCCTGCCAGTGTCGGTGTGAATTTTAATCTGTGAATAACTATTGGCACCCTTCTGTTCTGTATCTGTACTGGTGTAGTTCAGAACAAAGCTCTTTACATCTGGACCCTGAACCCAGATTCCACTCCTGGATTCTGTAACCACCAGTAGTTTGTCATTACCCACAGTGCACCAGGAGATAACAGGATAGAAGTCTGTATCACCCAGCCCTATTCATAAGGACAAATACATGTAAAAAAAAAAAAGTTCACAGGAGAAAAACTAGGCAGGGATTATAACTGTTCTTGAACCTGTTGTCATTATGATGTGGCCATTTGTTGAGATGGTTTCACAGTCCTGTTTCTCATGCCTTACGTTTATATGCCATAACCACAGGCAATGCTAACAATGTTAACTGTGGGTTCTATCTTTTTCATCTGACTATCATCACCGAGGGGAGCTGCTGCCTGCCTGATCGACCATCATTGTGGTCCAAATTCACACTAGGAACTGCTGTGCTACCTTTAAGCCTGATCTACTATCACTGGGGCTTCCAGGCACTTGTACATGTGCTGTTGGTAGCTGCCCACTGCTCCACGCGTGCAAGTGTTGATGCGTTTAAGATCACAGCTTCAACATATTCTCCTATGCGGTCGATATACCAGCCAGCGGCCGGCTTGCATCACTTTAGCACCATCTACTGGAGGGAAAAACTCCCCTGAAGGTGTGTAGTTCTCAGGGGAGGGAAATACAGTGGGTAGAGCCTCTAAAAGTCTCCTACCTTTTGGTGTGAAAGCATCTACAGTCAGATCAGAGAAAAGAAAAACTCTTTGATAATTCTGATGTATGTGTGTACAATCGTTCACAGTGAAGTATGGAGGTGGAAGCATCATGGGGAGAAGTCATCATGGGAGATGTGAGAGGTAGATGTAATCTCATTGACCACAAAGCTGAAGCTGGACATTTAAACAAGAGAGAACAGCCCCAAACATACAATGGTTTATTGAAGACAGGTTTCTGGAAAAGAAGGTTAATGTGCTGCATGACCTTCTCCTCAATCACACGGTTTAATCTCATAAACTCTGGGAAGTGAAGACTGTTTGCCAAGAAGAACTGACCAAAGCTAAACAATGGTACATAACGATATTCCTAAATATTAACAACGATCAAGAAGAAAAACAACTGTGTGTAAAATTAAAGTGGATATTTTTACTGGGAGGAAAAACTTAAAACTTTTATTTAGCTGAAAAATGTTCACATTAAAGATTTCTAATGTTTTCACTGATAAATGTGTTTTGTGAATATAAACAAATAGGATTTATTAAACATAAACCCATGCAACACTCAAAAAGTTGGGAAGGAAAGTTTACACAATATTATATGTTGTGCTGTTTTTTGATCACGGCTGAGCAGTAAAGGAGCCTCCACCAAAGGCTCAGGCTCTGAGAGCAGTGATGGGTCGAGGCTCCGCCCCTTTGAGAGAGCAGAACATTTGTCAATACAAGACACAGAGAACTGAGGTCTTTCATCATGTGCAGCACATAATATTGTGAAAACATTCAGGGAATCTGGAGAATCTCAGTCCCTGTAGGATGAGGCTGGAAACCTCAGAGCCCTCAGAAGGTTCTGCATGAGGAACCATCATGTTACTCTGATAAATATCAGCACGTGGGCTCAGGAGAACTTCAGAGAACCACAGTCACAGTTCACCACTAAAGAAACTGCATCAGATTTAACATTTGTTTATATTTACTAAATACATTTAAGATGATCAGTGAAAACACGAAATAAAAGTGGAATCACACATACGCTGATGAAAACAAAAGGCAACATGAACAGCACCATGAGTTTGGTGAAAATGGGCGGGTAAAGTGCTGCAGGGTGATTGGGAAGTCATGCTAATGCTCATGGTTGTGAGAACTTGGGAACTTTAGGTTGGGAATTTTGGGAATATTACAAATGGGAGATTAATAAGAGTGGGCAGCGCAGCCAGTGGTTATTATGTGAAGGTCAGTTTCCTTCTCTTGTGTCCAGGCCTCTCCATGTCTGCAGCATCATCAGTAACAAGTGCAGAACCTCATTAATGAGCTTCCAGCTCCTCAGCAGTGTAGAGTGTGTGTCCGTTGTGCTTTGTGTCTGTGCGCTTGTAGATCACAGTTTGAGGGGCGGAGCCAGTGTAGTTTATAATTCCTTGTCCCTGAACATTTGACCACCCATCAGAGACTGAAGTGTTGCTTTGTCAGTGGTTCACTTGACCTTTGTCTGTTGAACTCTACATCCAGCACATGACCAGATGCAGGCCTGGTTGGGGGAGTGGACACTAGTCGGAGAACATTCAACAATCGGCAACATCAGGTGAGAACTAGCTAGCGTTCATTTAGCATATCTGGTTTAGCATTTAGCTCGCTATTGTATAAACATTTTGATGTAAGAGCTGCTAGTTAAACTTTTACGCCAAAGATCAAATATTCTCCACCTCATAATGTCATCAAAACTGACTGGACTTTATGTCCTGGGGCTCAAATATGTGGACTCAGTCTGTGCTGTGGCTCAGAAAAGTAGCTTCATTAGATCAGAATTCTATAGATCACTGTGCATGTGCTGGAGGAGTGCACAGTGCATGTAGGGGGTGTGGCCTCAGTAGCCCTGCAGTAGGTCTGTGCTATGTGCCTGTGATTAAGGAACAACGTAGATTCTCAACTGTATTTGCTTTAAATCTGATTGTCTGAGCCGAGATTATGCTGCAGTATATGTTCTACCAACTATATTTGATGTTCCCAAGCTTAATAAACTTCCAGTTTATTCCCATCAATTCCAATGTAAAGTTTCCAACTTTGAAAATTCCCGGAATTTTGAACCCTAGTTGTGACATGTTTCTGCAGCGTAGCTTCTGTACGGACTGTGTGGACCAGAGAGTGAACGGTTTTCAGATCTTTACACATTGGGCAGTGGAGCCTAGTGGTTAGGACACTGTCTTTGAGACCTGAAGGTCTCAGGTTCAAGTCCCGGCCCGGGCACTACTGAGGTACCCTTGCGTAAGGTACCGTCCCGCTACAATGCTCCCCGGGCGCTGTTGATAGCTGCCCGATGCTCCATGTGTGCACGTGTGATGGGTTAAATGCAGAGGTTGCATTTCGTTGTGGTGCTTGAGTGTGTTCACAATGACAAATAGTCACTTTCACATTGAACACAAACCTTTTCTTTTCATCTTTGTGCAGCACATGTACGTTACCTGTGTCCTTTTAATGAGATCATCCCCAGTTTGGAAGCCCCGTCCAGAAAAGCCTTCTCCAGGGCTTCATCCCCCTCCCTTTCTCCAATTCGGAATGGAATGTTCATGCGACTCCGACAGTCCGCGTCAACAGGGCATCTGAGGACAGTGATTTAGTGTGAATGATGTTGCAGCAGCCACCAACTACTACAGAGACAACAGCAAGAGGCTAATGGTCAATAATCAGTTAAACTACAGGTAACTGTAAGGACTTCTGTGATGGTTCCTGCACTTCCCAAAAATGTATGTACACTTCATTATTTAAAAAGAAGAAAATAAACCTTTGTTACAATTAGACATGCACAGATCTGATGCTGATATCAGATATTGGTCCAACACTGGCTCCAACAACTGGACGGGGTATCGCTAACAATGGGCTGATCCATGAGGCCGATCTGTTTCACTCAGTTCTGTTATTCATACCCAAAGCCCAGTTATCGGATCTGTGCTCAGTATCGGCCCAAACCCAAAGCCCAGGTATCGGATCGGTGCTCGGTATCGGCCCAAACCCAAAGCCCAGGT
>JBBPDA010050549.1:0-13838 GCA_037974385.1 Arnoldichthys spilopterus
GATTTTAGCAAATGGCTGCAATATGACAATAAGTGAAAAATTGAAGGGGGTCTGAATACTTTCCGTACCCACTGTATGTACTGAGTGTGTTACACTCCTGCAAAAAGTCTGCAAAAAAAAGCAAACAAAAAAGCAGATGGTATGGAAAGAGCTAATATGCTTAAGAAAGAATAAATAAGAACTGTTTATTTTTTTTAGTCTTACTTTATTGACTATATCATGATTGTGTTGATCTGGGAGCCCTGAATTGTCGATTGATTGTATCATCTTACATGATTAACATGATACTTTGTAATAACATTTTACATAATTAATGTAATCACAACATCTTATATAGTCAAAATTGACATTTCCAAAGTTTGCAATGTAATGTATACTAAAAGGGGAGTAATACACAAGTTTCATTACGATTCAATGCGACCCAATTATTTCATCTAATGATCAAATACATTTTCGATACCTTAAAATTTGCAGTGATGTGATTCTGTGGATTCAATTAGATAATGGGGTCTGCAGTCAGTATGAAATATGATGTCATTTCACACAATCTGCTATGTTTCCATCAACTCATCATGCAAACACATTATAATGTGAATATTCTATTATTAAAGGTCAATTCAGCAGTACCGTCATCAGCAAAAGCAATAAGTACAAAAATGCTGCTCACAGTAAAATTAAGAAAAATTAATTATGGACTAAACACACACATACATTTTTATGTCACACTGATGCATTGGATTGTGCTATATTTTGGTCAATGCATCAACACAGATCAATTCATTGTTATACTGCCAGTCGCCAGTCCCTCACAGGTCACAGACACACAAACACATACACAGGGAGCAGTTTAGTATCCTACCTGGGATGTGGGAGGAAACGGGCAAGTCTGGCATTTATTTTTTTATTTTTTATTTATTTTATTTTTTTTGCAACAATAAAAATTATGTATTGCCAGCATGGGGGGTTACTTCTTGCTCCCAAAGTTTTCACCTTTCACTTTAAAAGAAAAAAAGCAAAAATACGGCTCACCCGCCACCACCACCTCCACCAAAGCATGTATTTAACAACTTTAGCTGTTAAATGTAATATTAATACATCAATCTGTATTGTCATTACTATCAGGTCACAACTGACCACCAACATTTTCTAGTGCAATCAATAGCAGGAATGCAGATGACACATCAGAACGAATTAGATCATTGCTACTAAGCATGAAATTTAACACTGATGGATTCAAGTGCCCCACCGGCTTCAAGGACCATAGTCAGGTGAAGCAGTCCGAGAAAACCAGGTTGTTTTTTTCTACCTTCCTTTTCATGCAGACTGGGCTCACATCCACCCAGTGTCCTTGGATGCTGATGCTGATGCTGATGCTGGGCCTAAGCACAGAGGCCCATGGAGCTCCGAATCACCCCCACTAATGTGAGCCCCTGTTCACAACACCCATAAAGAGTAAACGGGCTATCCAAAAAAAGCACATTTAGCGTATAATATTCATAAACTAGCATAATAAGAGAGGAAGGTTATGCTTATAGCTTCGTCTTGCACCCCCCACCCCCCCCACCCACCCACGATGCTACACCAGAACGCACATCATCCGCGAGATCTATAGTCTATTACACCATTAACATGTCCAACCTTGCTATTTAAGCATTTAAAACGACACACAGCGGAAATAAATAAGCAAGTAATGACAGAAACAAACAAAAATCGACATGTAATGTATCTCACCTTCAGTAGACTAAAGGAGAAACGTGGGTACGTAGACGCTCCACAGAATGCACCGGGCGCTGAAAATGAAGCAAAAACAGAACAGAAAAAAATTATAATAAATAAAAGAAATTGCTCGTCTCTTCCTGCCCTGGCTGCTATTTTCTCCGTCATCCCACCCTCCCCTGCCGTCGCTGTGGCCACACCCCTCAGCATCATGCGCATCCGGCCTGGTCAGGCTGCGCGCTCGCTCCGGTGCGGTGCATTGCAAACAGACAGCAAATAGCAACGATACAGCGGATATTTTCTCCTTATGAGGCCAAAAATACGGCCATTCGGACTATGTCCCTTGCACTAGTAGCTCAATGCTTTTAGGACATACACCAGCCAATGATAGTAGAATGGGTGGAGATGCACGATGATATCGCAGTCGTATCGGTATCGGCGGATATTTTTAAGCTTAAAAACAATAATATCGGGATGTTTAGATTTGACTGAGCTGAATGTTTAGGTGGCGTGCTAATATGTTCTCATGTTTTTGCTCATTTTACCTCAGTTTTAAGCATATAACAATCAACACGAAATATGTAGATACATTTTACAAAATCTATTATGTATCAGCACAGGCAGCTGTGTATGAAATATACTGGACATCAGCATTGGTTTACGAATCCCACATCAACGCAGCCCTTAAAATTGTGTATTTGCTTGAACATTTTTATTTTAAAATATGACATTTTTTTTTCGTTCTTGCATTTATATAGTGCTAGAGGACCTGCATGTTTAAGTAATGTTCTACTATATATACCCCCAATTTCTGTATTTCTTCAATATATTTTTTGTATCAACATTGGAAGATACAATTTTATGTGTATTAAAAATAACTGGCATCGGCCTAAAAAATCCACACTGGTGCATATCTAAATAAATTTCTTAAGCCTAAATGACAAACGCCACCAATGACAGCTGCTCTTGTTTACACACCTACCAGGATCCCAGGACCCAGCTGCAGTGGGCTCTGGAGTGAGGTTTTTCTACTCAAAGAAAAGGATGATGATGTTTCTTGAAGGTGACAGGATCTTCAACAGCTTTGGGTGGTTTTTGAGGAACTGACTGGTGAATGCATGTAGCCAATGTTACTGCTGGAAAGCGAACAGCCAACTAACTTTAGAAATCATCATTACAGTGGAAAATTAAGAAAACTGGAAAGTACAGCAAAGTAGCTACCTGTCTATACAGTTTCACTCCTTTTCTCTGCCTAAAAGTCTCTGTTCTCAATGAAGATAATGGTATTGGCTAATGCTAGTGGTTGTATATTAGCCTACAGGGTCATGCTATAAATGCCAAGCCTTATAAAATAATATTGGGCTCCAATACTGTATACTTAGTGTTCTCAGCCTACAGATCCCACATCAGTACATCCCTAATTAAAGAAAACATATATTATTCAATTCAAGAAAGAAAGAAAGAAATTGTGTTCAAACCTTGGTACTGGCATTAAGGCTAAATAATTCCATTATTTAGCTAAGAATCCAGGATATGTTGATTTACCATGGGACTACTGCTTGAACAGGGATGCTTTTTTAAAATTTTCTGTATTCCAAACAGGATAGCCTGTGCTTAAATGGGAATTGAGAATATAGTGCATGGTTGATGAGGCTCAATGAACAGGATATATCTCACATTACCAATTGCATTAAAAAAATGCTTATAGTAAGAATCCAAAGCACATGATGGCATAAACTGACCACTTTTGGTGTTACATTTCAACTGATTATTTCCATTCTACTACATTTACAAACCTGACAACGTTCTGTATTTGGACAGTAATCCATTAAAAAGCCTTTTAGGTTTCAATCTTGCCCAATCACATGGCTCTATGAACTCACTGAAAAGATTTTCAGTGACAAAGTATACCAACATCATTCTCTTACAAACTGACCAAACAATGACCAACATTCTGTTTCTCAGTTGATTGATAAATAACAGGATGCTGAATACCACCTTTTTTCAACCAAACCCTCTGGCGCAAGCTAAAGCCCACTGTTAGTCTTCTAGAATAACTATAGTGACACATCAAGTACATCATAAGGTGGTTTGGGCAGCAATAAAGTGACCTTAGATCAAAGTATGCCAACACTGGGTAAGAACAGTGTAAAAAAAAATTTCATTCCAGTGAAGCAAAACACAAAAAAGTGATCTAGGTAAAAGACCGAAGAGGGCCATTATAATTAGGGGTGCAAAGATGTAGGATTTGTTGGCCGATGGAGATATTTTGCGATATTTTTCAAAACTGCCAATACAAAAACACTGCAGAAATTGGGATGACACCTAATTGAATTAGAAAAACACAACTTGCATAGAACTGATATTTATTATGAATATGATATTTATAACTTGAAACAAAGTAAAATGAGAGAATTATAAAAAGTATTTTAGCAGTCACCTAAAAATTCTGCTCTTCCAAAGCACTGTAAATACATGAGCCTGGGACGATGAAACCTAGCATGTGCTTCCTCTGAGATGTGGGAAGGTTTTGAACTGCTGCTAATCCAATGTCATCATTATTAGCTCATTACTCTGGACATGGATGGCTGTGGCATCGCTGGGAAGTGGTAGGTCCAACACATTTTGAGAACATTTGTACTGTCATTAACATATTTCCTAGATTAAAATCATGGTGTGCAGAGAGACTCTTCTTGAGCCATCCAGCAGATGTGCATTTCTGTGTTGACAAAACCTAGAATCTCAGAAACGGTGGATTTATTAGAGAAAAAAGTCCATTCTTAATTTTAATGAACCTTAATGTTAGAAGAGTTCATTTAGGATCAGTTCTATCAGCCCAGGATATGTTCACACAATGTAAAGCTTGTGTTTTGTTATATGTTTTCTCTAAACCACTTAAACATATCTACACTCTCCATATTTACACCACTGATAAAATGCATTGATTCAAAACGTCCAACAGACAACGTCCAACAGTTCAGTCTGGTACGCTGAAACCTGCCTCATTTTTTCCTCTTATAGATTTTCTTGGCGAAATTAAGGAAAACGGCATGGGGCAGGTTTTGAGCATGACGCTGGATGAGGCTCTGGAGGCGCAGGTAGCTCTCTTCCTCATACTGGTGGTACCGCACAGGCATTTCCAGAGTGTCGTAGAGAGCCTTCACTCGCTCCACGCTTTCAGCATCGCTGTGCCCATAACACGCCTGCGAAAGGCATATGTTGTCATAGTTCAGTAAAAAAAACATTTTTACAATTTATCCCCTTAAAATGGTCAACACATCCAACTTTGAATGACATAAAAACAGAGAGACAAATTTCAGACACTTTTAGCTAGGTAGCATACATCTGTCTGTCTGTTTTAATCTGCAATTTCTGGAGCTTAGAAAGAAATTCTGCCCAAATAGATATTCATTTTTTATGTATCAATCAAATTGAAATTTCCTACCAGTGAAAACAAGTGAATTGTCAGAGGTGCAAGTCTGACATATAAGAGCTAAACTGTAATCACTGAAACATGCAATAATTAGAACTGAAGGATTCATATTTATTCATTTACTAGAACAAAGGATAAAGACCACATAAAAAATCTATTCATACTGGTAGAGCAGTTTATACAATTTACTCCTATTGCAAAAAAAATCCTGATCTTAGTTTCTGATATCAAGAACACATGGACATGAAAGTCTGAACTAATACTGTAGCTATGGCCAGAAAGTTATTTTCTTTATACCAATGTTTCAACTGAGTGATATGAGTGTGAAGTATGTATGTGGCAGCCACAATAAGTGCTGGCAGAATTCTGTAAGTTCTAAAAAAAGGTGTTTCAATGCTTCCGTTCCTTTAGAAGAGGTTACACTGGACTAAGGCATTTAAATTGCAATGAAAATTCTGCAAAAAATTGCAATTAGACATTTTCCCCAAAAGTGTTCAGCTCTACACTGAACCATCCATTCACAAAAGGAAATAAGATTATTCTGTCCCACAATTCCTTGTATAAGCAACATTTAAAGCAATGCACCATTCACTTGGTATTTCCCATTTATATAGTCCCTTTGACACATGAACGCACTGGGTGAAGTAGAAAATATACACTTTGTCATCTATACGGAACACATTCATCATTGTAGATGCAGCATAATCATATAGCCAAGGGGAAGTGCAGTCAGACTCTTTCAGCACTGCGGTTTTCTGTCCTCAACCTCATGGCATTTCCATCAAGGTCAAAGAAAAGTGGTTAGGGAAAGATATAGCTGAAGTCTATAGGTCCCAAATGCACAATTTATACCTACCCTAGTTAGTGTGTGTGTGGTATGAATTATATTTATAAGTGTTAAAGACTTTCCTTAAATATATTTGTGAGTGTGATGCTGATGGACATTATTGTCCCACAATGATCTGTGAAGCTACACAAGACTGAAAAATTGGTGGACAGTGATGAAAAATATTAGTGAATTGAAATTGTCTTCTTTGTCATTGTGAACACACTATCACACACAAAGTGCACCCCAACGAAATGTGACCTCTGCATTTAACCCAGCACATGTGCACATGTGGAGCTGCAGGCAGCTATGAGCAGTGCCCGGGGAGCAGTGTAGTAGGAAGGTACCTTGCTCAAGGGTACCACGAGCAATAGTAAATGAAGCAGCTCTTCTACAGAAATGTCTTTGCTGTCCTAAAGCTAAAAGTTTAATGACATCTAGTTCATTTGTGCCAAAAATTCTATATGTAATGTAGCATCAGTCGTAGGCTATAATTATGTACATTGGCATAGCAACACTATATCAGTTCCTTTTAGTGGGAAACCTTATATACCTTATATAACATATATACCTAATAGAATTGGGACACACATTATGACCAACTTAACTTCCTCACCTGTAGCTCCACCCTCTGTTCTGGGGTCATGATGCCCAGTGCTTTCACCACCAGCCAGCTGCATTTGTTGTCCTGGATATCGGTGCCGATCTTCCCGGTCACTGCAGGGTCACCATAGCAATCCAAGTAATCGTCCTGAAAACAACAATCATCAAACAACACACAGTCATGAAACAATTCTGCACAAGTTACAGTGCAAAGACAGTTTCAGAGCAAAGATAAGTTATACCTGGATCTGAAAGAACTCCCCCATTTCCAGCAAGATGTGTTTCGCATTGTTGTGTTCCACCTCACTGTCAATTCCTGCCTGTGGTAAACACCAACAATGAAAAATCAACACACGCTGTACTTAAATAAACCCATTGGTTTTGTGTCTAATTTGTTGTTGTTTGCATTCTTTCTCTCTTTTCTTTTGTTTGCTATTGCTATTCTTTGTCAACCAGAGGAGAATGGGTTCTCCTTCTGAGCCTTGGTTCCTTCCTACAGCTGAGTGAGTTTTTCCTTGCCTCTGTTCCCTGTGAGCTGCTCACTGGGGGCTCGGACCCGGTTTCTGTGAAGCTCTTTTTGATGTCATTGTAAAAAGCGCTATAGAAATAAATTTGATTTGACTTGACTTGACTTGACTGAGGTCTGTACAACAAGCTTATCCTGATAACCTTCAAGCACTGAACATAAGTTAGAACTGCTAAATCAATGAAAACCCCAAACCACCAAATTCTACCACCACTGTCATTTAAAATCTACACCACTTGTAGATGATTTTCCTCAAAGTGGAATAATTTATTTTAAATAATTAAAGAGATCTTTTTAAATTCCTCACAGGCATCCACAACCTTTTTGCTGAAGGTCTTAGATAGTTCTTTAGATCTTGGCAAGACGACACCACACACTTCAATAGCAAAGAGCAAAGACTGGTGTGTTTTTTGTTTGTTCAAACTATGAAAATGATCAAAATGTCAGTTTTATGTGTTATTACTTGGAGTAAAATCACCACTATCTATAGGGGCAGTATTAAAGAGGGTGGTATTTGCTTTGTTTGCTTTACAAATATGTAAAATAAATAAATAAATAAATAAACTTCTGTAGTTAGACTAAACTAAATTAAACATATGACACTACAGACAAAAGTAGACTTGCTTATATGGACAAAATATGACACAGTCATGTATAATACATTATACATGCAATGCATTATCCCCCTTTGCTGACCCTTCAGGCTTAGCACTAGATGTTGGAACACTGCTGTGAGGATTTGATTGCAGAGCATTAGTAAGGTCAAGTACTGATGCTGGATCACAAATGACAATCCACTTCATCATCAAGGGTCTCCAACTCATCCCCATTTGGCTCCAGCTCACCCCCAAAGAGCTCCATCACTCCACAGCCCAATGCTGGGGGGTTTTATAACCCTCTAGCACACCCACATGGTGAACTTAGGCTGTGGACCTGATGCAGAGCCAGTTCTAGGGTTTTCCTATGGAGATTGTACAAGCTGTGTGTAGTATATGGACACTTGTTTGTATACTTTTTGACATTCATTGTATGTCACCAAATTGACGGCATTTGACACTTTTGTCCAGTCGTACAGTGTCAGAAACCACATAAACGGGTATTAGTTTCCATTATTTTTACTGATCAACTATATTTTCTTCACTGAATTCAAATGTGTCTAAATGGGTGCCGATGACAGTCTCAAACTCACCATGTACATGGCAGCAGCCACGGGCAGGTAGAACGAGTAGAACGCGGTTTTATACTTCACTATGGCTTTATACCTGCACAAGCACCAAAGTTCAAGTTATTTTCATCTTCCAACAACTCACACTCCTGTATACCCTCTTTCTCTCTTTTACTTCTCACTCTCACCTTTCCATGGTAAAACGGTCTAAGTCGACTTTGTGTGGTGGTGCGGTCATCAGGTCCAGCGCCTGGCCCAGTTCGGTCTGAAATGATGTCTGCAAGAATAGCACAACCTCAATCAGAGCATTAACAAATGTATTTTTCATTGATTAGTATTCTTATTCTGCATTACTGAGCACACTGAAGGGTGGCCTTTAACAGATATATAAAAGCTGTAGAACATCCAGTATGAAGTTCTAAAAAAATGAAGATCCAGATTATCTGAAAAAAGAAATTATATGTAGAAAAAAATGTGAATAAAAAATTATAAAAAAAACCAAAAAAGTTCTAGTAAAATCAATATCCAAAATGCATGTGTTGCTGAAATCTCAATTTTACTGTAGGCAATGAAATATATTTTTGATATTTCTAGTTTAGAATATTTGATGTTACATTCTATAAGTTAAACTTTCACTTACAGCAGAGATTATTCATTTGACTTATTTTGTTTATTGTTTGTGTGTGTGTGTGTGTGTGTGTGTGTGTGCGCATTTCCACATTTATTTGTTACAGGTTAATTTTGTCTATTTTTGTGAACAAGACTGTAAGCCTGTAGAAAACAGTGTGATCTTCACCTCAGTAAACAGCTCTAGTAGATGGATATAGTAGGGTTGCCCTCTACAATGCCTGCGCAGAAGACGATAAATTGACCCCTCCAGTAGGAAAGCATCGTTAATGGCATCCAGGCCGATGCCTTCCTGAGACACAGAAAACAGTACTGTTAGACAGCCTCAAATAAATACATGCTTCATTTTTAATGATCATTTACAATCTGAATAAAGCTAAAATCTCAATGTCTATATAATTTTTTTCCTAATCCATTTTTACAAAGTCAGAGATTTATGCCTCTATAGTTATGCTTGTTGTGAATGGTCGTTTTATTCCGCACTTCTCAGTTCTTGGTCTCCTGTTTAGTGGATCTGTCCACCAAATACACTGACGTTGATCAGCAATTACTCTAAAATCAATTTTGTTTTCAAAACGTCTTTAAATATCAAGCAATTTCAATTTCAGAGATTTCTTTGTCAACAGACAATAGACAACAGGACAACAGCATGGTTAACTGCTTTGAATGCTAAATTGCTTGCAGAGACATGAAATAACTGCATCAGCCCAACAGTTCCATTTGTCCATCATAAATCTACTCTTACTCTTCTTTATAATAAAAACAATAAACTAACAACAATTGTACTGCTGGACATCAAAAGAGATATACAAAAAATTCTAATAATGCCGTAACAGAAGTTATGTCATTATGCAGAGATGAACTGCATGAAAACAAATTTAATATTAGAAAGTAACAAAAGTATAACTACAGTCTCACCTTCTTGTACCAGCATGGCTGACCCCTCCGTGTTAAAGAGGCATCCATAATATCATCTGCCACCAAGAAGAATGCCTGGAGCTGAGGAGAGAAAGGAACAGAAAGTTAGAAAAATGTCAAATTTACAGATGTGAATTCCTAATTAATCAGCTCATCTGGATACAAAATATCTCATGAACGTTGGATAAGGTTCTCCACCAAAGACTAAAATATTACTGTATAATACTTAAATTATCAACAATGTGCCATAAAATAAACACAAAAATAGTTTTGTCAAGTTTTATGATGGAATAATAAGAGGTTATTAAATTAGCCATAATACACATATTTTAGTATGTAATTTATTTGCAAAGAATAAACTTCATTCTGGGTCTGTTTATTATTATTATCATTATAATGATTGTTTATTATGATGATGATAAACCTTTAGATTAGTAGTAAAAAAAAAAATTTTTTTAAGCCTCTGCATTTACCAGCTCAATGCACCATCCGACCAACAGGGCACGCTCAACTTCTTCATGTGACAGCTTGGAGGGCGGGACAAACTCCCTTAATGAGCCAATCACAGACAAGCCCCGGTTTCTCTTACCACCTGGAGCATTATACTGTAACACCTAAAGAACAGAGAGAGGTGTGTCAAACATCAAAATGCAAAGACAGTTCCCAGATTCAAAGAACGATTAAAAACTGTAAAGCTCTACACTATTAACAGGGACTGAATAACGCATAGTGGATACTGAGTAATTCACAATAGATACCAAATAATTCATAGTAGACACAGAAAAATGTATAGTGGTGTTAGATTTTAATAGTGAAACTGAGTGAAACTTTAGGTGAAACTCTAGTCCTTGATCTCCAAGGTATTGTCAGGCTAATTAAGGTTCATGTGAATGCAAATGAAATACTTGAAGACAGGATTCTAGAGTCAATGGCGGGCCAAAGAACTTGCGCAATCTAGTGAATTAAGAATAGCACCTGTTAAGCTGAGGTGGTGTATGTATCAGGTTAGGTGATACAGGCCTTATTGACTTTCTATGTGACCCTTTTCCCTGTCTGTTTATGTAGCCATGTGGTCTTGTTTGTTTGTCCCATGTGCTTTGTAGCCTCGCATTAGCCCTGCCCCTCCATTATCATGCACAGGTGTACTACCTTCATGTCCCCGCCCATGTTCAGGTGTTTCCTGCCTGTATATAGGTTGGGGTGTTTGGTTTTATTATTGCCTTGTCTACTGTTTCCGTAACTGACATGTCGCTGTCATGCTTGGCTCCCAACTGTGTAAGTCCTGGATTTGTTTTTTTGGTCTGTTTAGCTTTAGCACACTATCAGTACATCTAGTTCCTAACCCAAACCACAGTATGTGAAGCAATAGGCCCACAGTGACCTTCCTAACTGCAGAGAGTTAGTGAATAAGAGTAGGATCTCTGATCTTGTGATAGGGTAATATTCTTATTAGAAAACAGGGGTATGATACTTTTTAATTGTGAGAGAATTAAAAGTTGGTGTTAAACACTAAACATCTGAAAAGGCAAAGCAAGGATTAGTGATCAAAATGATTACAGTGGAGATGATGATGATGATGATGATGATTATCTTGATTAAAGGTTCAAACTACTTGGTAGAGAACAAAAGCAGATTTTGCTGAATGCTGTTGAACAACTCCTCAGCTTTTGAAGTAACTACTGGACAGCCTAGGTCACTACCAGGAACAACTGGCCTGCACTAAACTGACATTCACACCATGCTTGATAGCCTGATTGAACAACGTAAGCAGTTCAGTCTGGCAGAACAGAGTGCTGAAAAGTTCAATGGTCAATTGTTCAAGACAAATTACAAAAGCCACAAGAAGGAGGCCACAGCCTTGTGCATGGCCAGTTAACAAATCTCAGCAGTTAGCATTACAAGCCAAGTGGGAAGGTTTGAATCAGGTTCTTTTAGTTACCAGTGCAGCAGATTTGGAACAGGTGAAAATTAAATAGTAATGTGAGCCACTAAGTTTGGATGTCTATCTACAACCAAAATCAGAACCTTAAATGTAACCCTATGCACTTATCTGTACTTCCTTTTACATTATTTTATAAGTAGTGGTGCCTGTACTAAGTATTAGACTGTAAACATGATTTATATTGACATATTGTAGTTTTCACATCCATTATGTATCTTAATGATTAAAGTGGGGGATTGCTTTTTTATGACTGTTTCCTTTATTTTACATTTGTATGATCAAACAAGGGACTGTTGGGTATTAATAATGAAACTCTAGTCCTTGATCTTCAAGGTATTGTCAGGCTAATCAAGGTTCATGTGGATGCAAATTAAATACATGACTGGCAACCTAGCACCTTTGTCTTTGCTTGTACCTACCCATGTATTTGTCTGTATAGAGAACAATACATAGTGGACAGTGACAATACATACTGGATACTCGTTCCAAGTATTAAAAGTTACTGAATAAAGCCACCAAACCCCAACTGCTTCCTGGGTGCTGTGGTTGCATGGCTGTACACTGTTTTAGGTGTGTGCTCATTAATTCATAGTAGTTACTGAATAATTCACAGTACATCTAGAGATTACATCTCACCTTTTTGCTTTGTGTATAGCAGTGCATAAATGTAAGGATAGACAGTTTAAAGTGTGAGAACTGAGAGAAAGCATCACCTCATGGAGTCTGTTCACAGCATCAGTGAGGACCGGGTCTGTCATGTCCTGCTCCGTCAGCTCCCGCACCAGCTTTTTAAACTGTCTGTCAAAAAGCTGGGGGTCTGACAACTGGACGCCGTTGCTGTCTTCCTAAAAACATGAGACATACAGAACGTTTTGAGGAATGCAAGTGCAATACATAGCAGTGGTCATTACAGCCCCATGTCCCTGAGAGACAAGCTCTGCCTATACAAGTCTTATGATAGAATTCAACCAATATTCTTAGTCAGAACTGTTCAGTGGTAATCTAAAAGCTCCCTCACAGAACATTCTTTCAGAAAATTGTTACAAAGAAGCTGCCTGATGCCTGTGACATTGTTTAACCAGAGTTTAGAGAAGCATTTGGACCTTATACTAAACCCATTCATGGTACAGGGGTACACACAGCTCATTGTGAGGCAAAATAGTCCCTATAGTGATTTAGTTCAGATACACTATTTTACCATCAACATTGCACAGAAACACTCAGAAGACAAGTGGAGCTTCACTGGGGAGTCTGAATAGGAAATAAAAAATATTTTTGTTGATGTGATTTGGTTCCATTCACCACCACTGTAAAGAAATAAAACACTGCATTTACACACAGGGGTCATCAGGGGTCTGTCCCTGCTTACACTAAAGTGTCATGAATCAGAAATACAACCTTACTTCAGTCGTATGTTCCTAAAGGTGATCATTACTGAAGCTTGTTTCTATTCTAGGAAGCGCATATCAGGCTACAGAAGGTTAATCTCCTTTCCAACGAAAAAGTCAAGAAACTTAATGCAAAACTGCAGAACCACTGACTTAAAGAGAAATATAAATCCAAAAACACAAAAAAACTCCCATTAAACCTCACCATTGCTTTCTTGTCCTCTTCTGGGCCGCTCACAGCGCCAACAACTACAGCACTCTTCGTCTCTGACAGCGCTTTAATTTTACCTGCCTCTTCTGTAGGAAACAACGTTGCGTGGGATTGGGTATTGTAGTTCACCATGTCTTTTAGTCAAGCTTTAGACAAGCAACTAAAAACTGCAAGTATCGACATGCTTTGCGGCTGGTCGGATGAGCCGTGGAACGGTTAGCGTCATAGAACGTAGCATCACTTCTATTGGCTGAAGCGATCGGACGAGGATGGGCTTCAGGGAGAGCAGCCAATGAGTGATTGGGATGGGCGTAGTTAAAGTCAGCGGATGCATCTGACGTTTTACATGTGTACAGTACTAACGATAGAGATCGATTTTTTTGGACTATCTGCTTCAAAACGCATTTCTTAACGATTTAAGTAATAGTTAACTTTAGAAATAATCTTACTGACTAATGGTGATGTGTAACGAGAATTAATCAG
>JBBPDA010050589.1:0-13836 GCA_037974385.1 Arnoldichthys spilopterus
GAGAAAATAAAAAGGCAAGAGCAACAAAGGAATGAGAAGAGACAAGAAAATGTTGACATGTAGACCAATAGGTAAAAGACATGGGGAGGAAAAAGCATTCAGACATGAAAAAGAAAAATGAGGAACAGCAGAAGAGAGAAAGAGAAAGAGAGGAGACAAAAGGAAGAAGATCAACAGCGGACAGAGGTGAGAGGAATGACTAGTCAAAACATAAGAGAATGTGGAGCTGAAACAAAGAAACAGCTGTGGAAGGAGCACCTTAAGCGCCTGGAGGAGTCTCTCATCTCCGGCTCTGCTGAGAGCTCTGACCAGAATGAGAACAAGAGCCAACAGCTCATCCACCTGCAGCAGTACACTCAGCTTCATGTCCAGCTGAAGGCCCGAGCTGAAGCAGCCAGAAAGAGGGAAGCGATCAGAAAGGCTGAGAAAGCTCAGCTGCGCAGGAGGAGAGAGCTGGACGTTAAGAAGCCCAAGATTGCAGCAGGACTGTTTGTAAAAGCGGTGAGACAGGTCTACCAGAAAGCAGTGGATTACACCAAGAGAAATGTCCTGGACAGTCCATACCAGCAGCACCAACTGACCCCCAAGAAGCTTGGGCAGGAGCGAGAGAGGATGGAGAAGAAGCTTCTGGAAAACTTCCTAGAAAAAAGAAGGAGTTCCAAGCAGTGTGAGGGAGTCGGCTCCACAAAACCCAGTTAAATCATACTGTTGAAGTCATAAAAAAGAGCAAGGTGTAAAACTGCCAAAAGGTAACTTAAAATAAGCAGCTATAACTATTCCAGTATTTATGTAGATCCAATGAACTTTGTCAGATTTGATCATATTATTGTTTTTTCCAGACTTTTCCTCTGTTCCTCAACGAGCAACAAACCTTACCAAAGAAGCCAACTATATCACCACCACCTACTACTGTTGCTGCTTTTGCCATTAATGAATAAATCAATAAAATCTACCAAATATGTGTGTTCTATAAAACGAACTACAATTATTAAACACTGGCTAATTTACTTGTTCTATGTTATCTTATAAGTATCTTTCTCAATAATGAAGCTGAAATTCTAATAATAAAGATGATCAAGAACCTACGGAGTATCTAAAATCGGTGTTAAGTTCATTCAGAATAATTTATATTCATTTCTAGGTGTCTGGGGGTGTTGACAATTAGTAATGGTTTACCAAAAATGTAAAATGTAAACAAAACAGAAACTAACAGAAACTCTAAATAGTTCCTATGAGTGAGTCCTGTATAATGTGAACCCCTGTATTTTGATATACTCAGACTGAAAGACAAATGCAAAAATGCCCCAACAGCTTGCAAAAAGCCATGAAGCATCATGTATAATAAAATAGTATTTATCATTAGATAAGAGTAACGTAAGACTAACATTAAAATAGCTTCTCTTTATTAAAATTTGCATTATTAGGTGAACCAGATGGAAAGAATAACCAGATGTGCACCAGATCAGCCTTTTAAAGTGAAGCTGCCTCTTGCAGCATTTTTCAGCTTCACTTGTATCTGCTTTGCTTTTCTTTCTCTCCTTGGCATTCTGTAATCAAAGGCAAACCCAAAGCTAAACCCACTCTTAAATTTACTGAAAATGATCACAAAGAAAAAAACTATTCACACCAAAAATTTCAACAAAAAAAGTAATTAAACATCACTCTGAGGAGACTAATACTGCATGGTAAGCTTGAAAAATTACAGTTTTATTCTAGTTTACGTGTTTGAGCAGCTCTGAGACCACATGCTCTATTCATGGGCATCTCTAGAGTTGAACAAAGCTAAAAATATGAGTGGAGACAATTTGATCAAAAACTGCAGAAGAAAACAGTGAGAGGTATGATACAGGGCCTTTACACAAGGTTACAGTAGATTAGTTGACTGGTCTTATTTTATTATTTTAGGTAAGTATAGCCTTTGATGGATTAACTTTTCTTTTCTTTCCTTCACAGGCAAAATACAAAACATAGCTCTTCATCATCATGAGCCACATGTTGTGTAACAGTCACATTGGTACTTGTGAAATAGACGCAGTGTAATGAGTCTGAACACTTTATATAACCAAGTCCAAGTCTAAAAGAATTTCAGTAAATAAATGGCCATTTTTACTCTTACCACACCAGTCCAACCAGATGCAGCACTTTTCTTCACTAGAAGGAGAATTTAAGCAGGAAAGGAGGCCATGGGTTTGGATCCAACTTTAATTGGTCATAAAAAAGTATTTTAGGTTTTGTACCCTCTCCTTTTTGTTCACCCTCCTGTAGCTCAAACTTTGCTCTACCTGCTGCACGTCTTCACACAGTACACAGCGTCAGTCATTTACTCAATATAGCAACACAAAATATTTCAAAATATTTTCAAAAAACTCTCTAGGCACAGTTACAGAGGGTCTGCTAAATACTTGAACAAAGTATATTACAAACTCATTAATGGGCAGTGGTGGCCTAGTGGTTAGGACAGTGCCTTTGAGACTTGAAGGACGTAGGTTTGAGTCCCGGACTGGGCACCACTGAAGTACCATTGAGCAAGGTACTGTCCCACTACACTGCTCCCCAAGTGCTGTTAATAGCTGTCCGCTGCTCTATGTGTGCACGTGTGGTGGGTTAAATGCAGAGGTCACATTTGTTTTGTGGTGCTTGAGTGTGTTCACAATGACAAATAGTCACATTCACTTCACTTCACCACGGTGCAACATGAAACACAGGACCAAAAAAGCTACACAACTGACAACATAAAGTGTTTTAGGAGAACACCAAAAACTGTTTATATACAGTTTGGCTTTATATTCATATTTTTTTCTTTGTTAGCACACATTATTGTAAATGTAATATTCTGTTCAGACACAGGCAGGAGAAAACTATTCTCCAAACTACACCTGTCAGATGCATAGCAGTAGTTGTAGCTAAGCCCCTAATCAGAAATGTATCTAAATACAGACCATGTCAACACCCTGCCAAAAAGGCTGCAACTTTTTTATATTTGTGTATTTACATATACCTGTGGTATATGTAATATCTCAAAATCTCATATCCTTTCACAGCAAATATAGACTGACCTAGGTTGGATGCCTGGCAGGAGCACCTGGAGTAGAGGAGGGAGCCAGAAAAAGACAGGACAAGAAGGACACCTCCATCCACCAGAAAATGATGGTTAAAATCTGAGCTCTGCAGAAGGACTGTGCCACACAGGAACAAATGCAGAAAGATATAATCTACACCCTGCTGCTGTTGGCCAGTGATGAAAGACAAAGCACCATCAAGCTCTTACAGCAGCTCAACTCCTCTGAAGGAACTGCATTTTTTAGAAGATAAGAACAGCTCTGGGGCTTTGCATGTCCACAGCAGACCAGAATTGGGGACCCACCTCCAGAAACACATGAGGAGCCACTCAATAGAGAGCTTTGGTGCAGAAGAGATGGAGAGAGAAGAGGAAAGAAATGAGAACTGCTGAAGTGAGAAGAAGTGCAGCCTACAGAAAATATTTAAACAAGGAGGACAACCAGCACCACTGCAGAAAAGGAGTATGGGAGAGAGTGGTGTTGTTCACACTCCAACAGCAGATGGAGTTAATGCTGGCACCCCTCCCTCTCTTCCTTTCCACTGCCTCCATCACAGGGCTGCTGTCAGTATTGCTCTGAAACAGTAAATACATGTGATTAATGAGAGTAAGGTCCTAGTTGTGTTCTTATAGCTTCAAACTTGGTGATATTTTATTTCTTACTTTTGTTCAGGGGTGGGCAACTCTGTCCTTAATTTTCTGACTGTAAGGAAGATTGTGTTTAGTGCCTTTTGTCTTTAATGTAAAGTGCATGCTAATGCAGATTAACATGTATTTTACACTGACATTTTTATGTCTCTGGAAAAAAATGTTTTTTATTGTGCAGCTAAAAGTGTATGAATTTATTTTGATATACTGTATATGCTTTGTTAGGTGAAAGCAATGAGAGAATTAGGATTCAGCAGCCATCTTGTCAATTAAACCCTTATATATATAAAGGAGGAAAAAATCTTGAACTTTTTTTTAATTACTTTTCAATCGTATTAGTGCCTATTACTTTTTAAGCGTATTAAGCATTTTAGACCAAAACCTTTTGTTTTAGATGCATTAAAAACTTCCTCTCAATGTTGTAAACAATCCTGACTATGTTTCTGAGTATGTTTTGGTAGACTGAAGCCTTTCACATCAAACCACTCCAGTGACTTTATTTACATCATAACCTTTTCATTATGCAATACATTTGAAACGACAGTGGGATTACCCTTTAACAAGCTAATGCAGGACCATCAAAGACACCACAGGTCAAGGCATCATCAGGTCAGACATCAACATTACTTCTTTACACCTTCAAGTTGAAATCTGCAAAACATTTGGATCTGTTCCAATTGTGAAGAGTTTCATCATAGCAAGATTGCAGAAAGAAAACGATGAGTGTTTATAATTAGATCCAATGCAGCTAAAGTCACAGAAAGCCACATTTATAGTACTCAGCACATTTCAGGATTCATTTTTATTCTCTGTAAAGTGGAATCACATATGTTTTCGAACTAAACTGAGCTCAACAGGCAACACTGTAATTGGAGAGACTATGCAGAACTGATTCTCCTGATGATGGAGTTAACATGATCTGACTGAAAAACAGCTTCAAAACTGAAAAATGTAAAACTTGCTCTGATGAAAAATTTACTTTTTATGTTATTTGAATGTGCACTGGGAACTTTTTCCTTTAAAATACATTTGTTTCTGTAAATTAAACCATAAACCTCAGTCAGAAACATGCATCTTGCTCTCAGCTGGTTTATTTGCTGTTAAACATCAGCATGTGTTAGAAAACATATCCAGCAACTGACACCAGGTATAATGTGAACATATGAGACCAATGTTTATATATGGCGCCACCATGTGGTCGGAACCAAAGCAGCGTGTAAAAGACGTAATGGATTAACGCGTATCACTGGTGATTAATAAATGAAGCTTTGTTAAACTGTATACTATATAATGTACCAGACTCTATATGCATATTGTATATTGTGTATTTCACATTGCAGTCTGCCTATTCCTTTGTACATTATGTATTGTATATTATATGTGTTAGTATCCTATATGTGTCTTATATTTTAGTACTAGAGAGACACAATTAACAAGGAAACAAATTCCTTCTGTGTTCAAACATACTTGGCCAATCAAGCTGATTCTGATTCTGATTACCTGAAAGCCATGAGAGAATCAGGATTTAATAGCTATGTGATCAATAACACCACTATATATCCACAAAGATGAAAAAATGAAAATGATTGACAGTTTCTCTCTGTAATATCTCAATTTTATTTCCTTTTACACGAACAACGGACAAAGAAAGCATGAATAACAAGTTACTGGAGCAGATGCGGAAGCTGCAGAAAAGACAGGAAGAGGAAATTTCCTCTATCCGTGCGGAAATGAAGGACAAAATCAAAGTTCTGCGGCAGGAGTGGACAACACGGGACCAATCGCAAAAAGAAATGTTCTACTCCCTCCTGCATATGGACAGAGAAGAAAGAGAGAGTGCTATCAAGCTCCTCCATCAGTTCGACTCCTCTGTGGAGAAACTGGAGGAGAACCCAGGAGTGGCAAAGATGCTGAAAACTCTGGGAGAAAGAAGGAGAGCCTGGGGGGCTTTAAATGTTAACAGCAGACCAGCTATGGGGACACACCTCCAGAGCCACTCCAACGACAGATGGAGGAGAAGTATGGGAGGCAAAAGAGGAAGACCTGTAGATGAGAAACAGAGAGAGGAGGAGATACTGAAGGCGGTAGAGAGACTGAGAGCAGAGAATGTGAAGCTGAGAAAGGCTTTGAGGAGAGAACAAAATGAAAGACAGAGAATGGATGATAATAAACAGAAAGAGAAAGTGAGAGAACAGAGGTCAAAGAAAGAGAAGAAAACATATATGGAGATGGAATGAGTGAACAGGAGGAAAGACTCTGAACAGGTGAAATGCAAAGTAATGACAGAGAGTGAAGATTTAAGAGAAGAACTGCTATCCAGGAGTGCAGTAGAGGAAAAAAGCAGTGAAGAAATGGAGGAAATGAAAGAGATTGAATTGACTTGCATTGAGAAGAAAAAATCTGTATTGAAAAAGAAAAATGAAAGTAACAAAAACAGTGAAGCAGTGAAGAAGCCAGAGGAATGTGACAATGACAGTGGTGAAGAAGGGAAAATTACACAGAAAGAGATAAAAGCCAGAAAATGGAGAGAGGAGGAAAGGAGGAAGCAGAAACAACAAAGAAAAGAAGAAGAGCAGAGACTACAAGGGGAAGAAATGGTGGAGAGATTGGTGGGTAATATTAGCAAAGAGGATGAGGAGAAAAAGCAGTTAGGGATGAAAAAGAAAAAGGAGAAAGAGCAGAAAAGAAAAATGCTGGAGGAGAAAAAGAAGAGGCGGGAGGAGCAAAAGAGGGAAGAGGAGAGAATGGGAACAGAAGGAAGAGGAGGAAAAAAGATGCATTGCTGAAGAGAGAAAGAGGAGGGAGGAAAGGCAGCAGAAAGAAAAAGAGCAGTTCAAGAAAATCAGAAAAGAAGAGGATGAGCAAAAGAAAAGTCAAGTGAAAATAGAAAGGTCACCAGTTATAAAATTGGCTCTTAACAAAAGTGAGGCAGCAAAAGAGTCAGAGGAGAGTGGAGATGAAAGTGATGAGGAGGAGAAAAGACGTACTGCTGATAAGAGAAAGAGGAGGGAGGGAAAGCAGCAGAAAGAAAGAGAGCGATTAGAGAAACTCGCCAAAGAAGAGGATGAGTGAATGGAAAGGGAGTTGGAAATGGAAAGGTGGAGAAACAACAAGGAAGAAGATGAAAAGCAAGAAGTGGTGGAGGAGAAGAAAGAGGAAGGTCCGGTTTGGGCAGTTAGAAGAACAGAGGAGGAGAGAATCAGTTATCTGCATCAGATGAGACTGAAGCAGATGGAGAGCAGAAGGAAACAAGAAGAGGAGAAAGAAAAGCGAAAAAAGGAAAAAGAAGAGCAACAAAGGACAGAGGTGAGGGGAATGACTGGTAAAAACAGAGGAGAATGTGGAGCTGAAACATAGAAACCGCTGTGGATGGTGCACCTTCAGCGCATGGAGGAATCTATCCCCTCCGGCTTTGACCAGAGTGAGAAGAAGAGCCAACAGCTTCATGTCCAGCTGAAGGCCCAAGCTGAAGCAGCCAGAAAGAGGGAAGAAATCAGAAAGGCTGAGGAAGCCCAGCTGGACAAGGAGCTGCGCAGGAGGAGAGAGCTAGACGTTAAGAAGCCCAAGAATGCAGCAGGACTGTTTGTAAAAGCGGTGAGACAGGTCTACCAGAAAGTAGTAGATTACACCCATAAAAATGACCTGGACAGTCCATACCAGCAGCACCAACTGACCCTCAAGAAGATTGGGCAGGAGCGAGAGAAGATGGAGAAGAAGCTTCTGGAAAACCTGCTGGAAAAAAGAAGGAGAGCCAAGCATTGTGAGGGGGTCGGCTCCACAAAAGCCAGTTAAATTACCCTGTTAAAATGAAAAGAAGAGAGAAAGATGTAAACATCACCAAAGAAGTCAATTACACCACCACCACCGACAACACCACCACCAACAGCACCACCATTACTGTTGCTGCTCTTGCCATTAATAAATAAAAAAATTAAATCCTCCTAATATGTGTCTGTGTATTGAATTTTTAAATACACAATGTAAACACAGTTCAGTTTTATATCATTACAGTATCAGTAATAAGTGCAATTGGCAGATCAGTGGTAAGTACTGCCTCAACACTGCCTTTCAGATAACACCACAATGAGCAAATCTGTTTAACACACATTTCAATATTCCCATTTAATGACATTTTCTAACCTGTAGAGATGTACATTGATTTTAATAAAAGCCTCTCCAGTCCATTCCAGTTATTTCATTGTTCACTATAAACTGTCTGCTGAGAACTGCTGGGTGGGTCAATTGAAAGGTTTCTCCTCACTTCGTTTTTATTCCTAGCAGGTTATATTTAAAAAAATGACTGAGATAAAAATTCCTGGATTTAAGAGAAGTTAATTAAGGGAACATGGCTGTACACAGAAGTACATCACTGATGTAATTTGTAGCCTTGAAGGACACCTTTCTTGTGGAATCAATAATTCCCTCAATGGGGGCAAGGGTGATGAAAACAGCTGGATTTCAGGATAAAATAGTCAATAAAATATTTGTCAAAAATCTCTTCAGTCTTTCTTTTCTCTGTGTTTTCCTGGACTCCAGCAATCTTTCCTCTTTATCACCTCAGAATAATAAGACATTAATAAATGTAGAATGTAATGAAGGAATGAATTTGAGAAATCAGTATTCACTCATATACATTACTGTACATCATCCTATATTACTGTGAATGCAGTCACAGAAATTTACTCAGATATCCATGAAAGCAGCTGCAAATCTGAAAGAAATATTTCATAAATCTGACAAACATTGTACAATAAACTGATAAAACTGAAGACAGACAGTTTTTGTCATTGTTATGTCATTGTGAACCTGAGAGGATTGTGTGATTTTTTCTCTAGCCCATGTCATTTAAAAGTAAAATCTAAACTCTACAAGTTTAGTCACATAAGTTAATTAAAGAGTTAAAAATGTTGTGCGATTAAATGTAGCCTGGAGTTTTTCTCACGGGCATAACTTGATTCAGTAATGGGAACTGGGGAAACCACCACTCACACTGAGGAAAGTTAGTGCTGAAGCCTGTGGTTTCTAGCAGATAATCCAAGTATAAAATCTTCAACTTTTTTATTATTTTTGTTAACTTTCACAACACACAGCACAGTTGACAAACAAAAAAAACAAAGGATAATACAAAAAGGAAAAGTGTGATGATTTCCCACCACAAACCAATCAGGTTACAGGATTCTAATTTGACACTGGTGACTGTACGGCTGGGATATAAGCAGCATGACATAATCCTAAACCTTTATTAAACACCTGTAGTATTTCCAAATAAAATAACTGTTACGTGTCTGCGCACAGGTGCATGTTTTGTTTGTTTATGCTCCCTGGGGTCTCATCCCTTTGTCTGCTCTCTCTCCTTCTCTCTCTCTCTCTTTCTCTCTCTCTCCCCCCTTTCAGTTCTTCTGTCTCTGCTTTCATAGGCCCCTCAAGAAGCCAGTCTAAACTACCAAGGTGACGGCTGTGCCATTGAGGTCCAGGCCACTACCTGTTTGTTTACGCTAACAGCGTCAGCTTTCCTCTTTCTCTTTAGTAAGGCTACTGCCTGTTTGTTTACGCTAACAGCGTTAGCTTTCCATTATCTCTATAGTCAGGCTACTTACTGTGAATCCTGTTTCCCCCATTAAGACATTCAGTATTCCACAGTTATGACTTGTTATCTCATAATTGACTTGCTTTCTCATAATTATGACTTTCTTACTCAGTAGATTGAGTCATAATTACAAGATGTTTTTTTTTAATTGTGGAAACGACTAAAAGTGTCTGCAAGTGCTGAATGCCACTGCTGAAATGGCTGTTGGGAAACTGGGTTGTTCACACATTTGACCATCCTTTGCTGATTTGCCGACATGTCATGTGCTATTGTTATTCAAAATGTCACATATACACGGTTTGTGGAAAACGTGATATTGCAGACCTCATTCCATCAAGCATTACTTTGCGCTCCTGTTGTCCAGCAAATCCCTTCTCCCTTTTGGCTAGTAGTATATACCCCTATGCAGCCCTTCTATTGGCACAGAATGCAGGATACAGCTGGGTGGAAAAGTGGGTGGGCTTTTCCATGAATCTACTTCCTGTACCAGGGGAGTAAAACTCAGGATTGCAGTGACAGTGTCTGGGGGTCATAAACTGCAGTGGTCAAAGCTATTTTTACCCACCACAATCTTTGAAGAATATTTTTTAGAAAAGTTTTTGTAATTTTGTTTACTTATTTATTATTTATTATTATTTATTATTATTTATATATTACTATAATATTTCCACCGCTTTTTTCTTTGTTCCCCTCATGGAAAATGCACATTTACATTCTTAGTTTCATATTCCCAACCCCATCTTAGAAAGAAATGATCTTCATTAACCAACAGTGTTAGGCTCTGCATGCTAAATAGATTATCATAAAATCAGACTATGCTTGATTTAACGTATCCTTGTATTATATAATTATCGGCTTCAGAAAAAGATGTTTATGCTGTCCAACCAGCCGCTTAGAAACTAGAAGAATGGACATAAATGGCTCCAAGGTGTTACATGTTCTATTTTTTGGCTGTAGTTATGCATAGAGTGAGGACTGGGGGCATGAAAAGAATCTGGGGAAGTGTTGGTCAAGTCAGCACTCCCGTGTTTCTGGCCTTGGGTCCAAAGGTGAGCGTTCTTCCATTTCTTAATGCTCTGAACCTCACCCCAATGATGGCATTTGAAATTAATACATGAAATTAATCAAATGTGTTAATAAAATTCTAATGTAAGTGTAGAATGCAGCAATGTGGACCCACACGACTGATGTTTGACACCTCTGGCCTGTACCACACTTAAAGGGGATTCAAGATAATTTTCTAATCTTGTGTTTAATTTAGTGACCAGAAGGTGAAAGAGTCTGTCCAATAAACCCACATGGGTGTGTTTATGTGTAATCTGGTTTTCTTTACCTTAGACCATCCTGCATGTATCTCTCCACTATAAACAGACATTTTAGACCAAAACTTTTTGCAAAAATTATCACACATCAAATTCAGGATCATTTCCTACAATAACTGTTTGCCTTTAGAGGCATTACACACTTACTATCAGTGCTGTAAACAATCCTGACTACATTTCTGAGGATGTTTCTATAGAATGAAGCCTTTAACATCAAACCACTCCAGTGACTGTCACGATAGGTGGGGGTGTTTGAGCAGGAAGCAAGTGCAGATCGGGGTGTAAGGCGAATAAAGAGATTTATTAACAAAAACGACAAACACTATGAAACCACGAACTGAAAGCAAAACACGAGAAAACATAAACGAGGCACGAACACAACACGAAGGCTACATGGCATGGATCGAGGAACACGACAGGAACTAACATGAGGGTTGACTTAAACAAAGACCGACCAACGTGCACGCAAAACTTGGGCTTAAATCTTAACATGAAATAGACAACACCTGGAGACGAGACGAGACGCAGCTGGGGGGCGGGGCAACTAGAACACGAGGACAAGACACATGGCTAAAACGAAAACAAAAACAAGAACACGTGAAACAACTAGGGCAGGGTCGTTACAGTGACTTTATTTACATCATAAACTTTTCATTATGCAGAACATTTGAAACGGCAGTGGGATTACCCTTCAACAAGCTAGGTTGGATCTAATGGATTGCATTTGGTTGCGTTTGAAGGGCGCGAAAGGTAAAATAATAATAATGTTGCTTAGTGATGGGAAGTTTGGCTCTTTTCACAGAGCCAGCTAATGTGGCACAGCTCCCAAAGAAGTGCTGGTTCTTTCGGCTCCTAAACAGCTCTTAGTTTATCATCTGTGGCCTTGAATTTTAGCCTTACTTGGCAAATATGAATGCTTTGTGTGTTAATAAACCCTTTTGCATTTAGTGTTTTTATGAGAAGGCCTTATACTTGCCACAGAAACTGATGTGTCTGTGCAGGTTTGTGGTGGAACCTGCTCTTACTGTTATTTTAACTTTACAGTGAAGGCACTCTACTCTGCTATTCTCAGTATCTTTAAACTGCAGCCAGATGCTGCTCCATTTACGGGTCGTGTTTTTGGGACGCACTCGCACTCTCACCTCTGTCTACTGTCTCACTCACTGACTGAGGGGACAGACGGACGCCCAACCTGAATGTCGTGTCTCTCGCCCTCTCAGTTTTTACATAATGGTATTATCCTATATCCTCACATGTGGTTGGTCACAATATGGAGGGTTTGGAACCTCTGAAAGTGAGAGCTGAGCAGTGAAAGGAAAAAAAAGTAGGATGCCGGCTCTCACTTGATGGACGTTGACTCTTCTGATTCACTACAAAGCATTGGCTTTTAGAGCTGATGCTTTTGCGCATGACACATCACCAATGTTGCATTATCGAACGTTACGCTGTGTGTCATGGATACTGTAAGACCAAGACCAATACAAGACCAAGACCAAAAACCGTCGAAACTGTGACAAGACAAAGATCACGTAAAAGTAGTCTCGAGACCAGACATCCAACTCTACTGGGACACAGAGACAGAAGAGGAGGAGAAGATCAGGCTGGAGAAGAAAAAAACCAAACAAAGACTAGAGGAGGAAATAATAAGGCAAGAGCAACAAAGGATAGAGAAAAGACAAGAAAATGTAGACATGTAGACCAACAGGTGAAAGACCTGGAGAGGAAAAAGCCTTCAGACATGAAAAAGAAAAATGAGGAACAGCAGAAGAGATAGAAAGACAGGAGACAAAAGGAAGAAGAAGAGCAACAGAGGTGAGGGGAATGACTGGTCAAAACATAAGAGAATGTGGAGCTGAAACGAAGAAACAGCTGTGGAAGGCCTCAGCGCCTGAAGGAGTCTCTCACCTCCTTAAAATAAGCAGAAACAACTATTCCAATATTTAGTAGATCCAATGAACTTTGTCAGATTTGATCATATTTTTATTTTTTCCAGACTTTTCCTCTTCTTCTCAACAAGCAAAAAACCTTACCAAAGAAGCCAACTACATCACCACCACCATTACTACTGTTGCTGCTTTTGCCATTAATGAATAAATAAATATAATCTACTAAATATGTGTGTGTGTTAAATGTGTCAGGTACATGATCTAAATGCAGTGCAGTTTTGCATCATTACAGTATCAGTAATAACTGCAGTTGGCAGATCAGTGGTACATATGGTCTCAACACTGCCTTTCAGATAACACCACACTGAGCAGATCTGTTCAACATACATTCAGTATTTTTGTCCTCATATACAAAGCCCTAAATGAGCTTGGACCAAGCTACAGCACCAACTGCCTTGTTAGCCATTTTCCTCAGAGAATACTATTATCATCTTCAACGGCTTTATTAACAAATAGTTGAAAGAAAATCGGGGACGATACCTTCATCAATTAAGCCCAAAAACTCTGGAATACACTACCTATAGAGATCAGGGAAGTGATAACATCTGTCTTTACTCTAGCCTTTTTTTAGACAGTTCTGTTCTTTAATATTTATTGTTTATATTTGTATTTGAAGCTTCTTCCATTTATTTTACATTTAGTTCCATTTTATGCTTTACTTTCACTTCTTATGATTTTAAATATGTAATATATAGACAGTTCAGTCCTTCACCTTTGTAATTATGTAATCCGTTTACTGTTAAGCAGTTTCAGATGCATCTTTTGTCAGAGCAGGGTAGACATATGGATTTGTGAAGACACAGAATGACATGAGCAAGCTATGTCCACTGGAAGTGGGACATTAGTAGCTTATCACAAGGTGTCTACACCCTGAGAGTGACCCCCTTTGACTGAAACAAAGGGTTCTTCCTCAGAGCTCTATCAGTAAACCACTCGAAGTAAAACAGGACTGTCATGCTCTCAGTCCTACACAAGTGAAAGAAAGAATTTTGGGAAAAACAACAATTAGATTACATTACATTGATAAATATAATGGATTCATCAAGATTATTGGATTTTTTAAAAAGTATTGTTGTTGTAGTAGATCAGAAACTCCTGTCAGGACAGAAGGTGGTGATTAGCCTCATCTGTTCATCCCATTGTGTTTAGCTAAGTATCTAAACACTTAAATATCTATCTATGTCTAAAAAAAAAAAAATTCCCTTGGGATCAATAAAGTATCTATCTATCTATCTATCTATCTATCTATCTATCTATCTATCTATCTATCTATCT
>JBBPDA010050629.1:0-13833 GCA_037974385.1 Arnoldichthys spilopterus
GTCCATGACTGAGATCATCCGGTCCATGACTGAGATAAGTCAGCTATAAAAAGTTGGTTTTGTTTATGATGTTCATTTTCATTTGTCTTTTTCCTAATTAATGAAAATGTTATTTGTGCTGATTTTCATTCTCTCTCTCAGTGTTCTGGCTGTCCGGATGGTGAATGATCAGCTAATGTATTTGGAGCGGGCTTTCATTGACCCTCTAGGTCTGCCAGGTCGACCTTTCTACAGGTAAACACCTGCATGCAGGTAAACGTTTCTACAGTTAAATACATTTCTATTGGTAAACCCGTTTCTACAGGTAAACACTTTATGTGTGTTTCCAGAAAACGTATTGTTTCAGTAATTTCTAAATCTACTCAGAGATCTGTAATACTGGATCATATTGTATCTGTGGTATTGATCACATTTTTGATTGTGTGTGTGTTTTTTTTTTTTCAGGCATGTTATTTTTGCTCCCAGCAGTCATAATAAATATGCCGGTGAGTCGTTTCCAGGTGTGTACGATGCCCTGTTTGATATCGAGAACGCTGCTGATCCTCAAAGTGCCTGGAACGAGGTCAAGCGCCAAATCAGCATAGCCGCTGTAACCGTCAACGCTGCCGCCAACACGCTCCACCCTGTTGCATGAGTTCAGCCCCACAAAATCTGACTTCATCAGACGCATCAGACGATCTATGGTCAGCATTGGGCACCATTATGAATACATCAATACACTACTACATGGATAACACAATAGTGAGTGAGTGAGTGAGTGACTCTGTGCTGACTGGCTGTAAAATTGTACTTCAGAAAAATAGCAATCTGGTCTGAAACACTCCATATAACTTCAGTATGATTTTTTTTTAGAGAGATAAACATTATTAGTCCCACAAGTGGGAAATTTATCGCGCTGAAGCTTATCAATGTGAGGAGTGTGTTTTACATATAACATCTGTAATTTATTTTATACATCCAATACTGATCACTTTTATATATTTAAAATAATTTAATATTACTGTAAGAATGTTAGCGGGTTATTTCTAGACATTTTTTATTTGCTTTAAATGATTTTCTGTAATGAAATTATCTGCATTATTTCTTTAAAAAGGGAAAATAATCTTCTAGTGAAATCATTTCTGTAGATAAATGCAACCAAACACTGAGTAACACTCTACTATTCGGTTTACACATAGTTTTGATACGATGATGAAAATAATGGCTTTGACACCTACAAATAAATTATGTAATAATATTCTACAGAAATCTCCTGCTTTCTGAGGTTTTGGGTGAACACACTGCTACTGTATCACACCACAGAATTATGGGATTTGTAATCTCTGTATAGTGTTAACTGCACTAATATAAGGTCCACCCAAAATCTAACAAAACCACCTGTAGTTCAGAGCTTCACTTCCTGCAGGTGTGCTTGGACAGTCAAGACATGTTCGAAGCCCAGATTCAGCTTCTGTAGTTTAGCTAACAAGTCAACTGTCACCCAAATCTTTTCATCCCCAAGTTTAGTTCATGTTTATACCACACAGAAGGTCATACTGTGTCCTAAACCACACCCACAAGTCTGCTCCACCTTAATGAAGAGCTGGAGACCTGTTGAGTGAATCTACAAACGTTTTTGGGAAGAAAACATTTGGGTGACTATTGACTTAGCGTTAGCAACCTTGACCTCCAGTTCCGAAGTAAAGAAGGTAAACATTGAGCCAAAGAAGTTTTGGCCAATCAAGCACACCAAGATAAGGTGAAGCTCTGTGAAGGGCTGATTTCCATATAAACTGCTCCTTTAACTGATCTGTTGATGGTCTTGGAGAGCTGAAGTCCAGCACAGGGTGCTGATGTTCCTGGTCAAAAACATGCACTAGTTCAGTGACAAGTAGCTGTAATATGACAGTCTCCCCTTTCCACATTGATTCTGGCCACAACTGTTTACTTTCCTCTGCTGCAGAGAATAAAACAGTAGAGAGGAAATAGCTTCTACTTCTTACGTTGGCAGTAGTTTAGTGGTTAAGAACTTGGGCTTGTGACTGAAGGGTTGCCTACTAAGTCCTGGCCTACTGAGGTACCCTTAAGGAAGGTACCATCCTACTACACTGCTCCCTGTCTGCTCTTTTATCATCTGTGTTTTCATGTAGGCAGATTTTTCCTTTGGGTGGTGTTGGTTGTTTTATGCCTCTATCCCTGGTTCCTGAGGGAGCTGCACCAATGCTCACACTGTCCAGAATCAACAGTGAAAGACATAAGTGGAGTATGGAGTATTACCTCACAGAGACAGAATACACTAAACACCAAACAAGGTTTTTCCAATTTTTGCTCATTTTCCTTGAAAATCAACACAAAATCAAAGGCCAAAAGAAAAAAAACATAACACATGATTATAGCTGTTATAGTGCAATGCATGTGACAGGTATGTATACAGTGAATATAGACATTCATAAAACCAACTTATGCGAGGAGCAGGACGTGAAGTCTCTCTCAGTGGGTGGAGGTGCCTATGTTTTTACCCGAGCTGAACTACTTGGCATTTAAAGTGAATGGAGAATGTTCTTGAAAACAGACATTTCAAAATGTCATTGTCCTGAGCACAGAAGCAAAGTTTTTGTGGAGCAACAGCCACTTTCTATTGATTTTACGCATAAGAGATTTAAAAAAGCACTGGAGACTTTGACCCAGATTCTGTAAAGCTCCTTTGTGACAACGTCAGTTGTAAAAAGCGCAATAGAAATAAACTTGACTTTGTACCTGGAAAATAAAATAGAGCTCTGTTATGTCTTATTGATCCAGTAATTCTTTTAATTCATTCACACTCATTCTGTCCCTGACTGAAACATATTGCTAAATCATTCTATTGGAGTCTAACTCTCCAGCTTAGGTCTGTGCACCCAAGACAGGCCACAAATTACGTCAATAATGTTGTATCAGCATTTCTGGAACATGCCACAATGGTTTCTACACATCGGTGCTTCTGCACTGTCATTATCTTGCCACAAGCTGGTTATGAGACTGATGCATCTTACAAGGACATAAAAACCTTTTATTTTAGACAGTCTCCAGATGGTTGTCCAGGAGTCTCTCTCTCTCTCTCTCTCTCTCTCTCTCTCTCTCTCTCTCTCTCTCTCTCTCTCTCTCTCATGAAAAAACATAAATTTGGACTATTAAGTTTTTACCAAAAATGATCAAAAGTGGAACTTGTTTTTTGGCCAAAAGAGAAAAAAGGAAAATTCTGCCAAATATATTTAATATTTCTACAGCAAAATGTCAAAATCTAACAATTATCAAATAATTTATGTGATAAAAATGCTGATTATTTCCTTTGCTCTCCTGTGCTGGATGGCAAAATGACATTCAAACGTGCAGATCAAGAGTGGAGCGCACAACCTCCTAATACATACATTCTATCCCTTAATGGAGATTCTTTATGGAACATATTATAGAGGTCATAATTTTTTTGGTAATTAACTGTTTCACGTCTTGTTTTAAAAAGTTCATTACTGCAAACGTTTGCTGGGTTTCATGGCTGTGCCTTGCATGGAAGTAGTGCCTCCTACTGGAGAGAATAAGTGTTCCTATAGATGCTGATCCATTCTGACATCATTTACTACTTGTAAAATTAAATTAGAATTTTATGAATGTGCTATTTTATTAGATTTGTTATATAGACATTGTGGGCAGTGGTGGCCTAGTGATGAGGACATTGCCTTTGGGAACTAAAGGTCGCAGGTTCTAGTCCCAGACTGGGGACCATTGAAGTTCCCTTGTGCAAAATATCATCACACCACACTGCTCCATGTGTACTGTTGATAGCTGCCCACTGATCCATGTGTGCATGTGTGATGGGCAAGAAATATATATTTTATTTTATAATTGTTATAATCGACATTATATATATTTCTTTTTCTTATAACTTTTTAAATCCTGCATTCACAAATTATAATTTAGTATTTTCAGTATTCAGTATTTTCTACAAAAGCATTTTATATAATGGCATTAGAAAACCCAACATTCTGATCCCTTTTCACAATTGCAGTAAAAACAGAAGCGTTTTATCAGGTGCTTTTGCAATATCATGGAAACCATGGACCAGAATGCCAATTCCACAACTATTATGGAATTCTTTATTCTTGGATTTCCAGGAGTTCTTCTACAATATAATGCAGCAGTTAAACTCTTCTTCTCTTCATTCACCTCCCACCTGCAGGGGGGATTTTCACTGTTGCATTTGTGCCTTATGAAAAAATTCTTATCTTTTGTAGTGTTGCTGCAGTGGACTTGTTTTTGGAACTGCCACAATGCCCAAAATCATTGCAAAGTACTTGCTTAAAAGTGAGGTTGCTCCATTTCATGCTTGCTTTGTACAAATGCTTTGCCCATTACTTAGGGATGTTACATGTTTTCTTATGCTAAAAAAGTGACTTGTCATTGTGAAAACACTCAATCACCACAATGAAATGTGACACCTGCATTTTACCCATCACACATGGAGCACACGGGAGCACTGTAGCAGGATGTAAGGTCCTAACCACTTAGCCATAATGGCTGTTGATGGATTAATTGCCATATGTAACCCTCTCTAATATCCCAACCTCATTACTAACATATAATGGCAGTTTATATTAGCCTAGTCATTAGATTCTTGTTCTGCCCACATATCAATGTTCATGGCCCACTGGTTCTCTGGGAAGTTGTAAGGATCACTGTTGAGCCCAACTGCCCTTAATTTAAACAGATAATCATTTTACTCCCAGTTCCATTTTCCAAATAACAGCTTCTAATGTGATCTTCACATGCTATGATGGTTCACAAATTTCCATAAAGCCAAAATTTGACTAATAGGATATGACATTAAGGAGGGTTTATTCATATTTGCTTTTAGAGGTGAGGTGGAGGACCAATGCTTTCCCTTATGATTATTTGGTGCTTCTGTGAAATACAACAAATTAAGATGTGAAGCTTTGAAGTAAATCCATAGATCTGTATTGGAATTTTTAAAAATCAGTTGAAATTAGTTTTAAGTTTTGATACTATAGTCAAAAGTCTGGTGTTGTGAAATCTCTGCAGAGTGTGTATGGTGTGTACACTGTTAAGTGAGGTGTGATGGCTACAGCCCAACACGATCATATTAATCCATTTCATACGTTTTTTATGTTAACTGCATTTGTGATTATTTAAACATTATTTGATTTGTTTGTCTGTTTTAAAAATTTTCTGTGTTTTGATTGTTACCTTTGTAATTGGGGGAGTTTTCTTCCTGGTGCAGCAAAAGGTGTGGCTAAGGGCTGAGGAAGCTTTAATCCTGGTCCAGCTCCTTGGGCCAAACCATGTGCTGTTACTGAACAGGGGGGTTGGGTGTAGTTAGTTATAAGTTATACTGTAGTTTTTGGTTCCCATTTGTGTTTAGTTTGGTAAACTATTGTGTGTTTTTTTCTGCGTGACTGTGAGGAGGTTGGTTTGGTCAGTGAACTTGCTTTGTTCTTAAAGTCATGTTTTGCTTGTGGACCATTGTTATATTAGCCAGGTTGTTAGATTCATGGTTTTGACTTTTACATTTTTTGAGTGAATGAAAAACAAACATGATTTTCCAAAAACAACTCCTTTGTCCTTGTGCTTACCTGCTTCTTCCCTAACATGTGGTAAAGAGATAGCAAAGTTATTCTACACAATCTCTCTCGTTTGAAATTATTGGAAAATTAGCATTTAGCCAAAGCACAACATCTGATGCAGGTAATCTAGCTGTTATCCTATTATTTTCCTAATTCTCCTGAAACTTTAACTTCATGTATATAATAATATCTGATAAGCTTTTAGTTAATTCTTTATTTATTGTTATCCAGCCACTTTTACATTGATAGGTTTTATTTTGAATATAAATGGCTAGGCTAGCTAGCAAAGCTCCTTACTTAGGTTAGTGTTTTATACCTAGTGCTAAAATGCGCCAAGAGACACATCATAACTGACGCTCTATTTAAGGTGAAATTAATTATTTTAATAAAATGTAAATTCATTTTTGTTTAACTCTGACAGTATGTACTTGATTTGTGTGTATGAGAGAGAAGTAACTGCAGCAAATAATGACTAACTATTAGTTATTAATTGTTAATCTGTCTTGATAATAGCTAGCGTTATACCTCAATTTATGTATATTCGTTTTAATATTTTATTACACATAAATTATACATAAATAATTACACCAGAGCAGGAATGTCAGAGTATTTTACATGTAGCTAGTTTGGTTCTTTGGGACGTTTTAAGGATCACTGTTGACCCCATCTGCCCTTAATTGAATCAGATAATCATTTTACTCCCAGTTCAAACTGAAGGCCTGTTGCAGCATGTTTTGCCACTCTGCCTGCCTGAGGGGGCATGGAAAGTGATGTGAGTGCATACACTTGATTAATGGATAAGTAGTAGTTGCTCTAATAAGGCTGTGATAACTATCGTATGAGAAATTCATGGTGCAACATAATTTCCCATTACCTTTTAAAAACTAAAATTGGTCTCTAATGTTGTTCTATTTGTGTTGATACAGATGTTATCCTGTAATCTATCCTGTCTTCTAATTAACACTCCTGGGATGATGTGTTAGACATTGTGCAGGCAGAGTGATCAAGCTGAATTACAATGAACAAGAACAGAGCACACATGGTTTGGACTGAGGTTGATGTTTTATTCAGCACTGGGATTTTCTTGGGCAAAAACAGTGTGGTCCCCAGTGGCCATAAATCAGTAGATGTCATGTCACAAGCAGATAGGAGATGATCTATGTCCACTCCAGGCCTCTAGCTAATGGGATGGAATGACTAGAGGACCCATGATACAGTATTATATTTGGGCCACGAGATGTTGTTGAAAAAAATATAAAAGAAATTTGTTAAAAACTTCCGTCTACTGTCTATAGGCTTTTCTGCTGTGCACCAATAAAATACATCAGGATATAATTTAGCAGTAAGAAACAAAAACACTGGGAAAAATCCATCAAGTGTATTGTCTGAGAGCTGGCAGCAGGTGGCACCACATAACCACCAATGAACAGATTAAACGGCGTACATTTTCCTCAGTGAGCCCCTACCCTCAGTTGCATGACCATGCCTGGTGGAGCAGGTGAAGGAGCTGTGGCATTCACTCTCTGATGAGCTCTCGGCCACCTTGGCTGCACTGAAGTGTCTGGGTAGGTTTTCAGGGGGTCCAGTGTGGAGCCGAGAAGCATGTCCTGTATAAACTAACCTCTTAACCTCATCTTCTGTGAGAAAACTAGGGAGATCCACCAGCTCAGGGCTCAGCTTTGTCTTTGAGGGGAAGTGAGTTTGATAGGCCATGTGCTAAGCATTATCCACATTACCACCAGTGAAAACAACCAATGCAATTGACCCTTGTTAAAAAAAAAAAAAAAGCAAATGGAAAAATAACACAATGACAATATAGAGTTTTAATAAAGCTTTATAATAGTGCATATATTGTTGCAAATAGTGCAAGTGCATATATCAGAAAGCCCTATAGCCTTAAAGCTACGCTGTTAGCATTTTTCAAATAATCTGCTCTTCATCACTGTGAATGTCACAGTCATACGTTTGAGCAACAGGTAGGTTTGCTATGTCCGTAAAAACATCAGAGTATGTGTTAAAGTGGATCTTCTGATTTAAGAGGGTCTCCCACTGCTGGATGGCCCCGGTGTCAGCAATATCTGAGGAACTCTGGGCATCTCTGAAGGGCGAGGGGACAGCCAAAATGAGCTGTCCTCTGGACCAGTCTGTTACACAGAAAGAAAAAAAGTCAGTGGCTCAACAACAATAACTCCCTTCTAAATGAGTTTTTGAGCTGAAGGTGAATAAATATATGGTAACTTTACTGATTAACCCTTTAATGACCACACCAAATATTTTTCTTTGGATTTTATATTAATTTGGGGCAATAATAACAACATTGTGTAATTTTATATTTAACAATGCCATTTTTATATATGCATATATATATATAAATGGCGTTGTTGATATATATATATGTATATATAAATATAAAACAATCAGCAACCAGCATGCTTTTGTCTAACTTTCGGTGATGAAGTTCACTGAAATGGTCTATTTATTAAAGACACATTGAAATCCAGTGGATTTCTGACCATAACTGACCTAAACCAAGTGCCAGAGATGGAACAATCAGGTTGAGTTAAGCCCAGTGAGTGTTTCAATAAAACATAGGGGCTCAAAATGTGCTCGACCAAATAATTGACTAGAACACTAAATGAACCCAATGGGACCCCATGCTCTGCACATTTTTGTACTTGTCCCAGCAAATGAGGAACATGCTAATTAGCTTATGAGCTCTAGATGAAGGACAGCACAAAAGTATACAGTGTTGGATACCAAGGACTGGTACTGTGAATCCCAGGCAGGCAATCTAAGTTGGAGATGAGGGGGATGCCATCACCCATTACTAACCTGCCTGAGCGGTAAATCTAAACTTAAACTCATGCCCATGAATTTGAGAGCCCCTACCGTCAGTTGCATGCCTGCTGTTCTGTGGACAGATGAAACAGAGCTCCCTCTCACAGTCATATTCAGAGCAGGTGAAGGAGCTGTGACTTCCACTCTCGGATGAGCTCTCAGCCACCTTGGCTGCACTGAAGTGTCTGGGTGGGTTTTCAGGGGGTCCAGTGTGGAGCTGAGAAGCATCTCCTGTATGAACTAATCTCTTAACCTCATCTTCTGTGAGAAAGCTGGGGGGATCCGCCAGCTCAGGGCTCAGCTTTTTCTTAGAGGGGCAGTGAGTTTGATGAACCCTACAATGACCATTATCCACATTACCATTAGAATGTGTCTTAGTATGAGGTTTCCAGTGCCCAAGAGTGGAGGATTTAGGAAAAGATTGGGGCTGCAGCTTTGTGGCCTCTTGCTTTTCTCTGTTACGCATTGATGGGGAAGGGCTCACCCTTTGCTGAGATATTCCTTTCACCCATAGCCCTAAACTGAGCGAGTTAATACCACAACCATCTTTATTTACTTGCAGGTTATGCTCTGTATTAGAACAGCAAGCTGTGTATGTACTGTCAATCTCATAGTACTCCAGCTCACTTCCTCCAAACCCTGTTAGATGACTGGATAGACCACCTTCACTATAACTTTCAACCCCTCTTATCAGTTCCCCTGGAACTATCAGATCTGGTTGCTTGCTGCCTTCATTGGAAACATCCTGGAGACCACCATCACCATGGTCCAGACTGAACGCCACATTGTCCATGCCATTCTGTTTAGTCGGTAGTGCTTGGCATGCCTGACTCCTGTGTTTGACATGCCAAAGCTTCCCCTGCCTCTTCAGGACAAAGCAAAGGATAAGAAGTAGCAGTATAAGGCTCATAGGAAGGACAACAGCGATGATCCATAGGTACGTGTCTTTCTGGGCTTGGAAACAAGCCTCTCTGTGTTCAGTGGCAGATGAGCATGTGCCACACAATGAAGCAGAGATGTTTTGAAGGCAGACACACCAGTTGTCCTCTGAGGGTGGCAAAATACAATCATTGCCACTTAGACAAGATGGGGGAAGACAGGATTCCTTAAAGCAAGGGGCTAGGACACACTTATCTGCAGACACACAGTCATTCTGGTAGAGTAAAGGGCTGGGCTTGGCCTCCACCATCTCACTGTGCCCACTGAAAGGTAGGATGTGGTCATTCAGTTTGATGTACTCCACACATCCTACAAATCCTGAAGAGAAAAATGGATGAAAACATCAATATTAAATTAACATGCTTGCAATTTTACCTACCTTCTACCCAACCTTTTGTCTGCACTCACCATCGATTTTATCAGCTCCACTGGCCATAGAGCTGCACTTCTGTAGTCTACAATTACAGACTAGCCCACCTGTGTCACTTGTTAGACCCCCTTTAGCCCCGTTGCCAGTGCTCAGGATCCCCCACGGGATATGAATAAGGTATTGTCTTTTTGAAATAGTCATGGACTTCCCAGAAAACGATGTCACCTTGATTGCAGCACATGCCTCTCAAAATTTCCAATATACACCTCTGCATCAATGGGAAATCATACACTGGCAAATCACCCATGCTGTAGGCACTGATGCACATGCCCAAACCATGCCATATGTTGGCTTTTGCATCTTTCACTGATAGATGTCTGGATGGTCGGTTTTGTTTTGGATGTTGCAAACATTGTTGGCACCTGACCAAAGCACACAGTTATTTTTTGAGCCATCTGAGATAAGCTTGAGCCCAGTTCTCAAGGTTGTGCACATGAAACAGTGGTTTTCATTTTCCAGACTGAGATATCTCCAGATTCCCTAAATCGCTTAGCAATATTGTGTCCTTTACACTATATAATGCAAGCTTGTGTTCATGTTGATCATGAAGTTTGGCACAAAGTGATGACCCACCTTTGCTTGCAGAGACTGATCTTTTGGTAGATGTTCCTTTAACTCACCTGCTGATTGTGAAATGTTTGAAAATGGTGTAATTTCAATATTTTTGGTTTGGTTTGGTTTGTGTTGCATCAATTTCAAAATGTGTTTACACTTACAAAATACAGTCAAGTAAGTCAGCCGAAACACTTGTAGTAATTTCTTTGTACTATTTTCAGTTCAGTATAGGTAGTAAAGGTATAAGAGAATTTTTGTTTTTATTGCATGTCCCACCTTTCCAGAAATGGGGACTGTATACGGTGTACCTATGGTAAGTGAACCTGATAAAATGAACAATGAGCATATATACAAGGTGAACCTAATTTAGTGGCTCATCAGTGTACAGTGTCTTTCATGCTGTGATAAGTATTAAGGGGATGTAGTGTTTTTTTAAATGTAGAAATTCACATTTTAATCAGATTGAGTGCATTGTTTGTCAATGTGCTTTGAGCTATAAATGGCACTGTTTCACCTTTTTTAATCTTAAGAAATTAAACGAATTTAGATATACTAATTATTTATATAGGTAGTAGTATGAATAACTGAAATATAATCAAAAACTTGACTTAAAGGCGTATTCATATATTCCGTTTCAGGTCGTAGGGCAGCTGAACCCAGTCCCAGCTGACTATGAGCCCAAGGCGGAGTTCAGCCAGGACAGGAGGCCAACCCAGGGCAACACAGCTATGGGTAATTTAAAGTATCCAATCAACCTATTGCAGCCTTTGGACAGCGGTAGGAAACCAGAGCACCAGAGGAAAGCGATGCAAACATGAGGAGAGCTTGCTCCACACAGAAAGGCATCCATGGCCAACCCAGGTACTGAACCCAGGACCTTCTTGCTGTGAGGTGACATTGCTAAGCACTGCACCACTGCGCCGCCCTTTAAAGGATTCATAAATGGCAATATCAGCAGGCAGTACTAACCTGAAGGAATATCTCCTGAGTCCCCTGCTGGAACTGACCCTAGCATGATCACCTCTACTATGAAAGTGATGTGACTAATAATGCTATGAGTTATGTCCACAACAGGCTGTTCATCCAGGAGCAGGACTGTGCTTGGTCCATATCTATGCAGGAGAAGGACATGCCACTGTCCATCTGACACACGTCTGTCCACAACAAGCTCCCACTGCTGTCCAGAGGTGACATTTGTGAACATGTACACAGGTTTCCCATCTGATATCTGAGAAGGAATAGACCAGACCACTTTCAGGATCAAAGTCAGTGTGTGAGCCTCTTCGAGTCTGAATTTAAATGCAGTGGAAAAGATTTTCGTCTTACCTTGAGTTTTAAGGATGCTGTTCTGCCCCAACAGAAAATTAAAACACTGTCCTGTGTAACTGTTCTAAATTTAATCTCAAAGCTGATAAACCCTTGGAAGGTGCCATCCTTTCCATCGAGGAAAACTTGGAGTAGCTGGTTCCTGATGTAGCTTTCCTTGACGAGAAACTCAACAGAGGTCCCCTCACTGAGAAACAATGCACGATCTTCAGAGATATCTGTTGGATAAAAAGATGTTACGCTGTTAGTGCATTAAAATGGATTTTATGTTGCATGCTGACATACAATGGTAAAACCAGACAAAACATGGCATTACTGTTGGCACAGTTTGCTCCAGTAAAATTCTCAGCACACTGGCAATAGTGATAGGACCAGCGGTCTCGGCAAACTCCTCCATTCAAACATTTAGTGACAGTGCATGGAGCAACATCTGCTCGTGGACATCTGTAAAAAGCAAACAGAAAAAAAATGCATCAAATTATATTGTGGCTGAAACCTCTGCCAGGGAACCACAACCCAACATTTAAAATCCACTTTTCAGAAATCGAATCTGTTAAAAAGTCATCCAATCGTATGGTGGGATTTCGATGACAGAATGCCTTATTTCATTTTGTTAAGAAAACTTTATTTAATTCAAAAATAAATTTAATTTGAATTCAAATGATGAGCAAAGTTCTGAACATAATTACACTAAAAAACTGTCAATCACAGTGAGGAACAGTATGAGTGAAGTGAGTAAAGCAGCAGCATAAATCTATTTTAAAGGCAAATATATTCAGTATTCATTCATCACTGTTATCTGCTTAAATCAGATCTTGATTTCACTGTTTACAGGCTGTAAAACATATCTACCCCAACTTCCAGCTGCTTTTGTAGCCAGGATTTCAGTCTTCATGTAATTAGCTATAAGGTCTTTCGTTCAAAGCTTGGTTCAAAGCCAACAGAACAATAGGGCTGAGCTGGAATTTGGCCCAGTACTAAAGTTCTCTGGTTTTCCTAGCCACACAAAGCCTATAGGACATAAACAAACTCTACAGAACAATCAAAATGTCTATTTTAGCTGCAGAATATTCCAAAAAAGTGAAACCCCTGCAAGTGTATGTTCTCATGCTCACTTCTGCAGCGAATGTTTTATTGTAAATGTCCAGATTATGTGAATTTAAGTATCTTTCGCAATATTTCATACTGCTAATCTAGGATTATTGAGACATAGCTACAAGTCTAGGTCTAATCGTCTTTTGTCAGTCGTCTCCTGCCGTTGTTTGAGTAGCATACTTTAGCTAAGTCATGCCAGGGTTTTTGTTAACCCATCTGTTTTGTATGCTTGGCTAAAGATTTTCTAAAGGGCTCCAAGCCCTTTTTGAGAAGATCGTTCGGATGACTGAGTACTTGGGCTAACACATTGTTGTTCTGGCCAACTTACCTCTCCAGTACCCTGGTGAATGTCAGTGCTTTTGAAGCATCGAGTAAGACATTGTTTACTTTCAGATTTCTCATGCATCCAACAAAGTCGTGAGTCCTGACTTGATATGGCCTCAGTAAAATCACATCAATGACCTTCACACCTCCAAATGTCAGGTTATTGTTCTTAACATCAAGAGTCCTGCATGCAAAAGTGGCACAGTTGCACAGGTTAAAGAAGCCACATGTGGTTGAATAATCAACACACAGCATCCAAAAAATATATACAAAGCATTATCATAAATACCTTCTATTACCAAGAAAACTATAAATAATATTTGGCTTGGATCATAAGTAATCCAGGTCCTACCTGTAGCTTCCGATGCCTTCGTGTTGTGAGAAACAAAATTCTTTGGGCTCATCAGCAGAGCAGCTGTCTACCTCTAAAGAGGCTGTCTACGAAACAAACAGACAAATTAGAATAGAATTCATACAAAATATACATCAGACATCATTGGTCTTTAGGGCAGTGAAGGCCTAGTGTTTAGGACATTGCCCTTGGGACCTGAAGGTCGCAGGTTTAGGTCCCAGCCTGGGCACTACTGAAGAACCCTTGAGCAAGGTACTGTCCCGTTACACTGCTCCTTGGGCGCTGTTGATAGCTTCCCACTGTTCCACATGTGCACGTGTGATGGGTTAAATGCAGAGGTCACATTTTGTTGTGGTGCTTGGGTGTGTTCACAATGACAA
>JBBPDA010050640.1:0-13833 GCA_037974385.1 Arnoldichthys spilopterus
GATGTGTCTAATCTGAATGTTTTTGAGATAAAAACCATGAGACTGTTAGATAGGATGAGACACACGCGCGCGCGCGCGCAACCACACACACACACACACACACACACACACACGGACACACGCACACAACAAATCAGTTGTTTCATTCCAGAGCGTCTGTGACTAGAGGAGAATGCAGTATTTTAGAAAAACATTCAAAATACTTAAATACAAATATACCACGTGATTATCAGAAATATAGCATGTATTTATCAATATATAAATATCAAAGCACATATACACACGCGCGCGCACATACGCCTCCATATTTCCGCTCGCGTGTACATGGGTGGTCCTGGCATATTTAAGCCAGCGAGGCTCCACGAAAACACGCTTGAGCAGAACTCACCTGTTCTACCTGCGCCCAGGTGAGCAGCACGCGCGCATTTCGGCAGATCCCATAGACAGAGAGTAAGGGAAACAAGACCGAAACCTCTTGCAGCTCACGGCCGCTCATCCAGCACCGAGGGGAGGGGTGAAATTGCCCTTGAGGGGTTAAACTCTATTAGGGAATACTGAGGGTCTCTTGACAGTTTCTGTCCATTTATTTAATTAGTCGAGGTCCATAGAAATACAGGACATTTAAACAACAACAACAACAACAATAATAATAATAACAATAATAATAACAACAACAACAATAATAATAATAATAAAACCACGTGTGTAGAAGAAACCCACCGCTTGCGGGGAGAGAACCCATCAGAGAAGTGTGTTGGTGTGTCAGAATGAGCGTTAGATTCACACAGATTTGCCCGAAATATCAGCATATACGCATGTAAACACAAGATATAAGCACGTGTTTTCGTTTCATGTCAGCTTTTTTTTTTTTTTTTTTTTTTTATAAAATTGTAATCCAAAATTTCTTACAAAGCATAAGTATCCACATACACGGACCAGACAGGCTAGTCTTCACTACACACATGTATGACCAGATACCCATGACCCTGTCACCGTTTCACCATTGTCTTTCTTTGGAACTCTTTTGGTAGCTACCAACTACTGGCCCATCCAATAGATCTGCGAGATGCTTTTTGTCTAGTCATCACAACAAGGCCCTTGTCAAAGTGGATCAGATCCTTACGCTCGCCCATTTTCCTGCGACTACATCAATTTTCTGTAACAAGGCAATCAGTGTTATTCACTTCACGTGTCAGTGGTTTTAATGTTCTGGCTGATCGGTGTATACTAGAATTAGACCTTGAATAAAAATTCTAATAAAACAAAAACTTGCACAAAATTAGCAACTGAAAAGCACGTGTAGAGCTGTAAAATGCTGCAACAGATGAGGCATGTGTATCGACGAACAGAGGGTGACCTGTTTTTATCATAAAGTAGGATACAGATTAAATTTGGGTGCCAGTAAGTAAGAGTTTACGATCAATTGCATCCGCGTATGTAGTTAATCACGATTAATCAATTAACCGATAACTGCAAAACCCTAATAAAGCCGTTTCCAATTTTCAGCGCTCACAGCTACAGATATCACTAGCTGCATGTTCGTGCTCTGTGTCCGGAGCGTCGCTGAATCTCCAGAGGGGAACCTCGAGCTTGTCAAGCAGTTTAGCCCCACCCGTCGACTGCGCATGCGCATATTATTGCGTTTAGTATATCAAAAATAATTAGACGTTTAGTGTTAATGCTGCGACACTGCTCTTACAGGGTCAAAACACCAGTCTGTTGTAGTTATTATTAAGTGTTTTGGTTAATGAAATTATAATTGTCTCTGGCGTGTTGTGCTTGCTCACAGCTGGGCAGCAACTGGAAGTAGTGGAAGTTTTAGGCTGTCTGAACGATAGCGTGACCGTCGAGGTGGTCCGTGAACTTCTCTCTTTTCACTTAATTCCTGAGTGGGGACACAATAAAAAAGTGCAAAATAACGAGTTTACCTGATAATGCACTTGTTTACAAAGCCATCTTGAAATCCGGACACTGATAGCACCTAGCATTTATAAAAGACTGTTTATGCTTTGTACAGATTTTGAATAAAGCACAGGTCCAGAATAATTTTGGTGTTAGTAATGTATTTAATGTGATTAAAAATGGGATCTAATAGTATTTTCCTGCGATCTATAATGCTAAACATTAAGCCATTTCCCAATAGGAAGCAAAACCAGTTTAAATGCTTACGGCTCTAATGTCCATTCTCGCCAGGAATAACAACAGCGATAATAAAATAATAATAATGACAATAATGAAAAAAATAATTAATAATAATAATAAAATAACAACAGTAATAATAATAGAAATAATATTTTGTTGATGTAAGTATCAATATAGTATTCTTTATATATCAGAATCAAAATTTACAGGAGTTTACAGTCATGTCAGACATGGAAAACTGAATCTGGTTTATATAGCTTACAGTTATGGTATCCATGGAAACGGACGAAAATGTGTTTAGTAATCATGGTGACACTGACCAATCGCTTTTCAATTAAGGGTGACGTTTCTCTTTTCCCAGGCCATTAAATTAAACAGCATTTTATGGCATTGCATTTATTTAATTTATCATTTTAACACGTTATTGATCTGTATAACTCTGATACTACTAGTTCTGATATAGTATAGGCTCTAAGAAGTGTGAGAAAATGCTGGACCTGGCCTAAACCTTAACGCCAGAGTAATTAAGCCTTACTTACTTACTTAGTGCTGCTGGCCACTTCCCACTGAAGCCCACTGTCACAAAGGTATGATTTGGAACGTTAAACACGGAGCGTTTTAACTCTCCACGCAACAACACAATGTCGGTATAATATTGGTGCTGATTTACCATCATCTCAGAGCCGATGTATACAGTGCAGTGAAGTTTACACAAGACACGTGACACAACAAAGGCAGCGCAGTTCACATGAGAGCACAACACATGCAATTAAGAAATGAAGACTTGCTGTTTGTCCTGCAACGCTATAGAACACATTTGTCAACTTGCGCAACTATAGCCCATACTCGAGAGGCTTCAAGGCAAACCGGCAAAAGACTGATAAATTTGTAATACAAAACTAAAATAAAATACACACATTTTGTTTTTCAACATTTAGGGTTAGATACTTGCTAGCTATATTTTCACTGGCCTAAAACCTTATCATCTTCATCTTCATCACCCTTATTACTATCATCTGCATTCTCCTCCACATCATCTTCATTCTCATCTTCATCATTATCTTTAGTCCTCACCACCATTATCTTTATCTTCATTACCGCTATATCATCATCATCTTAAATCTCATCCTCTTCACCACCATTTCATTCTCATTCTTATTTTCATTATTCTCATTACCATCATATCATCGGTTTCACTTTCATTCTCATTCACATTCATTTGTATTATCTTCATTATCCTCATTGTCATTCATCTGTCTCATCTTCATCACTGCCATTCTTTTTGACTTCATTCATTCACCATCATATTCGTTCTCTTTTACATTATCATGCTACTCCATTCCAACCCCATTCACATTTCATTCTACCTCAACCCAAGTACATTCCTACCTTATATTTGCCCCCATTCGGCCCCTTCCCAGCTCCATTCATACCACACTCTACTTTGCTCCAACTCCAGTCAAACCGTATTCCTACCCCATTCTACCTCATTCCAGCTTCTGTCAAATTCATACACCACTCAAACCTCAAAAGACCAAAAAGGTTTGATCTGCAGAACCTAATGAAGCTCAGAGAAATCAAACCATAGTTCTTAATTAAATGGTTGATTTTTCAGATGTCATGATATAATGACATGCTAAACTCAAATTATTACTAATTAACGAGATGTTAAATGTAATTTTGCTTTTTATCTTTACAATTATATAAAATGTAAATAATTTTAAAAATGCAGAATGCAAAATAAATAAAAAAGAGATTGATATTCAGCTTAAATCTTAAAACAAGATTATAATTCTTTTAAGCTGAATGTTTTAATCTTATCAAAGCAACATTCATACACACATTTACAAATGAATATCCACTGATATAGCAGCAACCCCCAACCCCCTTTCCCATCTGCAGTGTGTGTTATGTATGAGGGGGAGGAGTTAGGCAGTAAAATGAGATGAATTTGACCCTTTAATTTGAATTTGACCCCATTTGCCTTGGGTTTTAGGGTTCAGTGTAAAATCTGAGGGGGAGATGTGATTTGATAAGCAGATCATATATGAACCCTTTTCATCTCTTTACTTAATTAATTTACTCTCATGTCGCACATGCACACACACACACACACACACACACACACACACACACCCACACACACACATAGAGATGCACAGAATATATGGTGGAAGCTTTATTGTATTACAGTCAGGCTGAAAATGTGTCAAAGCTGTCGAGCATTTTAATACCAGCACAGGATGAGCTGTAAACACAGAGATGTGCTGAGTGTCTCTGAACTCAGTGTGGGCTAATTTATAGAGCCCAGCTCCAGCATACTGATGGGTTTACCCTTCACTTTGCTTTTTTCACCTTATTCACACAGTAGTTATTTTGCATGTTACACAATAAATATGGGAACAGTAATTAAAAGTTTGGAATTTAAAGATTAATTTAAGAGAAATAAGAGATTTTTTAAAACAATTGTCTTCATGAAATGTGAATACTGGGAAAATCTAATTTAAAAGCAAAACTGTTGCACACAGTGACGTTTTTAACAACCTATATTTCGAGTGCACTATTCATTTCATACAAAATACATTTTAATCCACTATCATGTTGCATGTGAGGTCACAGTGTTAGGTAGATAGGTGGGTCTGGTGTGATTAGAAGGACAGTTATACAGAAAAGAGTAATATCTCCATTTGGGGATAGGTATGATGGATTGTTTTGATGAAAGTTTTTATTTTCTTAGACCAAATGTACTTCAGATAAAGGTTAATATTTTTTCACCCATAGTTTAAGTCTGAGAGTGAGATCATTAAGGTTGAGGTCATGACCTTTTTTTGACCAGAGTTCACAAAATAATATTTAATAATCATTGCAGATAACTATTGAGCTGACAATATTTTCACAAACATCAGTTTTCTGCATGCATTTTTGTTTTCTAAGCTTAGGAACAAATTCATGACTGACTTGGTCATAGCATTTAATGTCCCCATAGTTGTCAGAGGCAAAGTGGCTTTAGTGCAACTACACCTAATTCGTCTCTCTACAGTGTGGCAGCAGCCCTGAAGCTGTTAAGACTTAAAAAAAAAGCTGAATATAAAATATATATAACTTCATTATTTGCCTGTGATTGAAGTGAAAATCAGACTTAAACAGCTTCACATACTTCAACCACACACTATGTATGGATCGCCACAGAAGAACTACTTTTGGCTCACTGTTTTGTTAAGGTTCAGTATACAGTACTCTGCAAAAGTCTTAGGCACTCGAGAAAATTATTTTTAAATCTGTATATCTGGGCAGTGTTTTCTCTCTCTTTATTTCTCTCTACCACTCTCTCTCTAAAAAAACATTAAATTATGTTAAAATAAATGGAAATAAGATTAATAGAGTAAACAGTGATGTTTGTGTGTATCAGTGTGGTGGCTTAACCATTTCCAGAGTTCTCCTTATGGAACCCCACTATTACTTATGGTTCCCATCAAAGCCCTGGTTTGGGCTAAAATCAGTCCTTCATTTGATGGAATCCGGTGCCTCAATGGAGCCTAATACATCCAAGCAGTGGCCACATCTTTTTCCTACTTTATCTAAACTCACACACAGCAGTGCTGCCAATGACACATACTGCATATGAGATAGGCTGTGATCCTCTGGCCTGAATTAAAATAGTGATTAAAAAAGTGAGTTGTTAATTAACACTTCACTTTTGAGAGAGAGCTTTATTAGATTCAGCCCGAGGTCAGTGACCTCTTGGCCCAAGAAGGAGGTCTTCTGAAGTGTAATCAGCCTTTTTTGAAGTTGTTTCCCCAAGTCACTGTGGGACTTTGATTAGCCCCTATCAGATCATTTGTGTTTTAAGCATCCTTCACTTCACCACTTACCATCCCTGCTTTTCAAGTTGCCTCAGCTGAATCAGTGCATCCCCAGGAATGCTCAAACGTTTGATTTCCTTAAAGCCATCTCTCTAAAAGCAGCAGCAGCTGGCAAAGGCCATGATGCAGGAAGGTCCCTGGGGTTTGAAGAGGTGTAGAATCTCCATGGGGAGAAAAAAGCATAAAGCTCATGATCAAGCGCTGTGTCCTTCAGAGAGCAGTGTGTAATCCATCGCACTTCAAACCCCTGGCCCAAACACGCCCAGCCCACTTCCAAGTGTGCGCGAGAAGAGTCCCTGAAAGCCGATTGTGTTTTAATAAAGTTTATTAGGGGGTGGGAGCTAATCCTGGCAGTAATCTCCCACAGCCCCAAAGGAAAGCAGGATTACTCACTTGCCGTAATCCCAATGAAATTGTTCGGATTTAGCCTGCACTGTGAAGCAGATGGCAACAGGCTCATTCACCTATACCCAGAACGGGTCACACCCCACCACCCCACGCATACACCCTCAAAAACAAAACACAATGCTCCGGACATCCTCTTTAAGGCAATAGTTTTGCGAGACATTACCACAGTTTTTTCACAGAGGCAATCATACAGGACTGCTATCTCATCTAGGCTTCCATAGCTTTATACTTGAGCTATGAAGCTAATGTAGCTAACAAGAAAAAAAAGGTTATAACCCACCAATCAGAGGGCAATGTGCAAAATCAAACAGGTATGACAAGCAGAGATGCAATGTTTACAAAGACAAGTATAGCCTGTAATTATGTTTGGATAAGCATATGTTTGTCAAAAGTTCTAGACAATTCTACAGCATCACTTCATTCCTTTAAAATGAATTGCATTTACTGAATACAAAAATCACTGTAAATTTAAGTTGTCTACAGGTTTTGTTGAAATAATCAGAAAACATTTGCATTTACATTTATTCATTTGGCTGACGCTTCCAAAGCGACTTCCAGGACAGAGGATTATATAATTATATATCGATACTGCTGCCCTTTAGGGCCACAGTCTACAGTAATAGACATCAAAAATCACTATTAAACAAAAATGATAAACATCATTTTGTCATTGTTTTTTATTTAAAATTGTAATAGATTGAAATGTGTCACTTGACCCATTGCCGAAGACAACTTCCAAATTAAGATAGCTTATTTGCCAAACGATTATTTTAAAATGCTCTGCTTGGTCAGCACTTTTCACACTACAGAATTCAGGCTTGCTGACAGGCCCAGATATCTGGCATGCTAAATATCTGTCTTTTGTCTGCAATGATTTGGCGACCATCTTGGAGTTTTTCAACAGTACACACAGCAATCGAGAGCAGATTTGCAAGCCTCAAGCACCCAATTTGCTTCAGATCTGGAGATTTTGTCAGCGAGTGGAATGTCAGGGCTAAAATTACTTTAGCATATCACCTCGCTTGAGATAAATGCTGGTTTTCTTACAATGCTTGGCAAACCGTTAAAACTATTACATTCTTATGGTGAAAACAAATTTTGGATATTTATAAGAGCTCTGCAGTAACATTTTTCTTTACTATCCCATGGCTACATGCCCCTGGACCACAATAGGAGCTCCTGTTTGTGAAAACAATTGTCATTGTGAACACAACCCAACACACAAAGTGCTCCACAACAAAGTATGACATTTGCATTTAACCCATTCACATATGGAGCAGCAGGCAGCTATCAACAGTGAACAGGGAGGAGCGTAGGGGGTTGTTCTTTGCTTAAAGGTAGCTTAGTTGTACCTGGGCTGGGACTTGAAACTGTGACCCTCTGATCACATGGGCAAGTTCCTAACCACTAGGCTACCACTACCCCACCACAGCACCGTCCTATTTACTAAGCTTGGTGCTGACATATGGAGTTTTTAAATGCTACCATGAAGTTTGGTTGAAGTCAACTTGTATATGATTATTTCATGCTATAATAAAGCGTAGTGTTTGGCTTTGGTCAGTCTTTTTTTAAGTGTTAAAGAGGTTCACAAATAGTTTTAACAATATTTAACTTTAAATGAGGTTCACTGCAATATGACATAAAGAAAACATATAAACAGATTATTAGCAAAAATACTTTTATTGCAATCCAACCAGCAAATCACTAATGGCTGCCGCAGTAATGGGCCCAAGTACATAAAGCACTCCGAACTTTAAAGAGTTTCTTTTATTTGCCTCTGACCGGATCTGTGTTTTGAGCTTGTTTATTTTCCATAGTGCTGACTCTGCTCCTAAAAGGGAAATACATTTCATCAGACCAGATAGTGGACAAATTGTCATGTTCTCCAGTGTACACTGCTGTTCAAAAAAATTGAAATCAGTGTTTGATCCAAAAAAAAAAAATGGTCAAAAAATGTATTGAGCTGTGAAAAAATCCAGAAAAATGAACAGATTTTAAAATATCAAGAATAAAGTTAAAATGTATACTTAGAATTACGTTTTATATAACTGTACACTGTATGCAACTGACAAATGATTCCAAACTTTTCAACAGTACTCTAAGTGATGTAGCATTAGTTTTCTACTCAGTGTTACCACATGTCTATTTTAACTCAGATACAATCAATGAGTAAAGCCAGACAAGACCTTTAAGCAGACCAACCCTTAAACAAAACTTCAGGAAAGATGGGCACATAAACAACATCATATAAATGAATCAAATAAATTAAACATTAATAAACCAAAACATTTTTCTTAAAGAAGCTATTCAACCAATACCTCCATTAAAAGCTATTAATAAGTAAGCACCATCTTTGTTTCATTGATTACTCAAAAGCAGCAGCAAAAGGACTGGGAATGTTTCACTCAGACTTCAGAAACTCAAAAAAATAAATGTGTGGGAGAGAAAATGCATGCTTCAGCATGTCCAGACTCACTCTTCAAAATGACGTTTCAGATATTAAAATACCTGCGATCTTTAATTCAATCTGCATTCCTATTCACATCAGTTAACAGATCAGTGATGAACTGCTTACAAGAAAAGACATTGTCAACTTTCTGCCTACAAGTGGTTTCAATGTTTTAAAACACTTCCATTAAGAAATGGAAGGGCTTAAGTATGGTTATCAAATGTCAGACCATAAACAGGCATGAACATCATGAAAAAGAAGGGAGCTTGTGAAATGTGTTTCAGTTAGCTAAAAATATCCATAACTGGATGCTCCGATCGATAGGCTGTGGACTAAAATCAGGCATTTTTTATTCAAAACGATTCAACTCGTCGTTTCTTCATTGGCTTATCTGTGATATCAATTTAGCATGATGCAAAACAAAAGAGGCAAATTTCCGCATTTTTCCAGAATGTCATTCATAGATTGACAGCTTCATTTATCAATTACATTAAGAGCAATCTCATTTCTTACACTCTGCATAAACAAACATTTTTGGTTGAGTATTCAGATTATAGTACAGCTAGATTAGTCAGAGAGAATTAGCCTGGCTTTGTCTTCCCTGCTCTTTAGCAATAATAGGGTTATCTAGGACACCACCATTACATGCTTTAATAAACTAGAATTTGTGACGATTTAAAAACATTTTTTAAAAACAGTATCAGTTTTGGTCGATTCTAACGACAAAATTGATGAATGCACCAAAAACAGCGGATTGGATCATCTCTGCTGAAAACAGTACTTCAGCAAGAAAAGCATTTATGTTAGTGTGCCTGCCATATCCCACAACACAGTTATAATGTATAGGAACTTTAGGGCAGAGCCACTTTTGCCCTGCGGAGGCGCCGTTTCAGCTTGAAGTACAAGTACATGGCTGAAAGGCACAGGGTGGACAGCAGATAAAACAGCACACACAGACTCACATCCAGTCTGGAAAAGCCCACACTCAGCAGAGACATCCAGCGTTTTCCCTGGAACTGGGGGTGTGGCTCCATCAGCAGGAGCTCTTGCTGGTCAAAGAGCTCCCGCTTCACCCTTCTTAAATTCTCTGGCCGGTGCTCTTCTGCCTCTTCCCGTCTCTGTCTAGCCTTGGCCACCACTCTGAGCACTTTGGCTTTATAGTGTTGGTTAATGAAGGAGTCCAGGTCCACAATGTCCTCTTGAGGCTGCCGTAATTTCATCCCCACAATACCTGGTCTACGATGAACCCGTCCTCTGGCCCATGGCAGATGTTGTGAAGGTGGAGTCTCGTCTACTGGGTGTGGCACTTTGCCCACAGAGTGTGGCTCTCTGGCCTCACCCATTCCCTCAGGCTCCTCCTCTTCTGTGGCTACAGCTGCTGCTTCGTCCTCTTCTTCCTAGGAATGGTATGGTTATTCAAATATATGAATATCTGAACTCAGGATTTAGTACATTAGGATGATCCCCACTGGCTCATAAAGACACGGTCAGATCACTAAATCTTTACTATTTGGATGTATTTAGAAAAGCAACAGGAAGATTTATCACATGAATAATGTGATGCCCACTGGGATGGACCAGTGCCACCATGTTGTTGCTTGTAAATGCAGGTAAGAAGGACACTGAAGTCTGTCCCAAGCACTTGCAGCAACTCAGACATTCAGAAGGTTTCACAATTTGACAAGGATCGTCCAGATGCACCATTAATATTTACTTAACTGTGAAACTGAATAAGGTAGGGTGTGTAACTTAATTAAGGGAACAATAAACAGGACAATTTCTCACTCCCATACTTTCATCATTTTGTTTTTTTTATAGCAATGAACAAGTTTGAGGAAAAGGAGTTAAAAGCACAGATATGTGAATTGCAAATATGGTTAAAACTCTTACTTCCTCCTCCTCTTCCTCCTCTTCCTCCTGGACTGGCCTAAAGGACGGTATCTCCTCTGCTTCCCTGGCTTTCCTGCGGCTGGTGTCTCTCTCCTGCTGGGCCACTTTTAGCAGTGCACTTAACTGGGCCACAGCATCACTCTCCTCCTGCAGGTAATCTGACAGGATGCGTTCAGCTGAGAAATAGTTGTACAAGAAGGTCAGCACCTCCTCCTTGTTCCAGTTGTGCTCTCCCCCCAGTTTCAGTCCATGGCACCCAGGGCACATCTCGGGGGTTGGCCACTGGACTTTTGGGAAGTGAGGGTCCTCACTCTGATCTCCTAGGGACACAAAAACATAGTCAAGCTAAGAGAAAAGCAAGCACTAGGAAATATGAAAGACAAGGCACTATGCCAGAAAAAAAACATGTGTCAGGCCAAAAAGAAGACCAAACACAAGGACATAAAGAACACCAAAACATCTGGCCAGAACAGAGACCAGGCACAATGCCAGAAAAAGCCCAGTTAAGAGAAATGTCCAAGTGCCATGGCAGCAAGAACAATAGTCACCAGGAGAGAAAGATGATCGGTTTTCATGCCAAAAAGAAGACCAAGTACCAAGCCAGAAAAGAGACCAAGAACCAGGCCAAAAACTACACTAAGTGCAAAGAAAGAACAGCGACAAAAAAACAGGCCTGACAGAGGGTGAAGGGTCAGAAAGAGGATCAAGCAGAAGCTCACAGCCAAAACAGAGCAAATGCTAGGCCAGGAAGGCGGCCAAGCACCAAGCCAGAATGGAGACCAAGTGTTGTGAGGTTCAACTGGGAATGGAATTATCATGTGCATGCCAATACTAGAAGAACCAGTTGTGAAACTGTTTAAAAATGTGTTTGTCCACAGGCCTTAAAATCCATCACCTTGCATCTATAACATAACTAAGGTGTACCAAAGATGCAACAAAACACAAGTGGGCAAAGCAGGATGCATATGCTGCTTGTGTGCTTTAAGGGTCCAGGTGCACTATGGGGATTAACTAAAGAGAACAACAGGTAAACAAAAGCAGGCACTATGAATGGTCCAATTGTGGATTCTGTATTTGTGTATTGCATGCTGTGTGTTAATATGTGTTTAGTTTGTATGGCTGCTGTCTTGGCCAGATTTTAAGAGTTCCTGGAAAAAAGGTAAAAAAAAAAAAGCTCAGTGAGGATATGAGAGGTCTATAGAACTATATACACACAGAAAATTTGCAAGACAGGGCTGGGGGTAGGACTGGGTGATATGGCAAAAATATCGTGATATGTGATATATGATGTCACAATATGTATTAAGTTGGAACAAAGGAAAAATATTTTCTTAATAAATCAAAATATAAGTACAAATTATTTTTATTCAGTGTTTTCACCATAGTACATGTTCAATTAAGCAAGACTAATGATGCTCCTCTTTAAACATGAAGTTTGACAGTGTTTTTAAAGTACTAATGACTTCAAGATATGCTCAGAAAAGCATATTGTGACCACAGTTTTTTACTATAACAAAAAAATATCATCATGTTGCCTAGCTGTAGCTGGGGGTAATGACTAACAGGAGGCAATACATCCACATACAATTACATAAAATGACATACATGAGTTCCAACCAGCTAAGAGCATAAAAAGGTTAAACAAGACAAAACCTTCGTAATGCTGCCGATACCCCAAACCAAGTTTCTTCTAGTACTTTGGGCTGATTAAAGCCAACCAATTCAAATGGTAATGGAAAATGGTTGTGCATGCTTTTTAAACTGGAAAATAAAGTCAGATGTCAGCTGGTTACACCAGGGATACATTTTAGTGAAAAGAACAAATGGAATCCATCCAAAGTATATCCAGATATAATCCGGACACAAAACGCATCCTAATGCAAGGTGTAAACAACATCAATGTGCTTGTGTGCTCTCGCATTTTCATGTTTTTCACTTGACATCATTGCCCAAGCTGCATTCCAATATACAAGAGCACAATTGAAGGTGCAGGGTTATGTTCTTCATCTACTCAATATACTGAGGATGCATCGCTTCGTGACACACCAACAGGAACAATCTAAAAATCTTTCACTGCACCATCATTGTGACTAGAAGACAAAGTGGGTCAGACCTAAAGCACTAAGTTTATGATTCCTCTTATTTTAAGTAAGTACTACACTTCCTCAGGATGAAAACAAGGACATAAACAGGCAATAAATTACAAATAATAATGGTAGAAAGGTTGGTTCTGACAAATGGTAAAGAGGAAGCTCCATTTAGATGAACAGTAATAGGTAACTGTGACAGTGGTAGCTAAGTTAGCACTGGTTAAGTTGAAAGGCGCAAATTTTGTCACATCAGCCATTACAGTGCAATCAGTTCCTGACTCAATGATTCTTAGGTTTTTTTTTATGGCCAAAAATTGGGGATGAACCTAAATTAATATAAGATGTTGTGTCTGAGAAATAAACCCTGAATATTAGCAGTTACATTTTTACGAGAATGTTTAAACAAGCTTTTTTTGGACTTTAATCGCTTTATTTTTTTATCAAAGTATTTTTGCACTGATCAGGTTTATTATTCTTTGCATATGTGATTTTATTCTGTTAGTCTTCAGTCTGTAAAAAGACAATAATTGATTTGCTACAGTGATGACTTTTATAAATAAAAGGTAAGCACTTGCTTAAATAACAAAAATATCATATTGTGCATTAACATCACTAAGTTAGACTTTGAATCAAATTTTAAGAATTTAGAGAAATTCCTTCAGATCAGGTCAATAATATCTAAGATTATGAAAATGCATTCAATTAAGAAGATCCAAACTTTTGACTCAAACTGCATGTGAAGAGCCTTCAGAATATGTATGTATGTGTATATGAATCTGCATGTGTGTGACAGGGCTGAAGCATGATCAATAGGCATGTGGGATGTCCTGGGGGGTGTGTGCGAGTGCATGTGGATATGAAGATAATAGATGAGGCTGGCAGAAAGGACGCCCTTTTTACTTACTTACACGCGCACGCGCACACGCACACACACACACACACACACACACACACACACACACACACACACACACACACACACACACACACA
>JBBPDA010050651.1:0-13832 GCA_037974385.1 Arnoldichthys spilopterus
TGGGTTAAATGCAGAGGTTGCATTTTGTTGTGGTGCTTGAGTGTGTTCACAATGACAAATAGTCACTTTCACTTCAAATATCATAAGATTATTTAACTGATTTCCAGAAGTTTACTTTTACATTTATTACAAGTATTTTTATTTTGAGATATTCTCATTTTATTAGTAGATATTTTTTATTTATTATTTAGTTTAGTTTAGTCCCTCCTGCTAATGAAGTTTCCCAATAGCACACAATGCTACCAAGCTGGGAGGGTAAGGGCAAGCACATGCTTTCTCTGATACCACTGCATTCAATGCTTGGAGGAAGACTCAAACTGCCCATCCTGTTACTTTAGCTAACAGACGCTCTCACATTGGCTAGCATCAATGGGGGAGAGGGGGGGCATCTCTACGACTTTTAGCCAGTGATGACTGTGGCATAACCAGAAATCAAATCTCCCAGCAAATGCTCAGATGGGTGCACAACTCAGCTCACCTCCAGGTGGAATAAGACAAAAGTTGAACAGGAGGGGCCCAAAAATGATGGACTTTTTAGATATTTAGATAATGAAATTACATTTACATTCTATTTACTTTTGTACAGGTTTGAGTTATCTGCTGGTTTACATGTTGACTATTGGCAAATGTGCAGGATAAATATATTTTTTTAAATTTTCACTGAGCTATGAGTGAGAAATAATTCATATCAATTTTTACAGCATAAAGGTGAGGTTATGTAAGCAGAGCAGTAAAGGTTTTACCCAACAGCAGGCCTACCCTGCTGGAAATGCACTGCCTTTTCCAGATGTCATTGATAGAAATATGAATGTGACCTCCCATTATGACTGAGTGCTGTGAGATATATGACTGTGGTGACAGTGCAGGCAGCACTTAACCACTTCCCTTAAAGTACACCACAATTACTGACCGGCCTGCAGGGTCAGTCAGTCAGAGAGAAAGAGAAAGCGAGATGTAGAGTGAGAGAGAAAGAAAGAGCGAGAGAAAGAGAAAAAGAGAGAGAGAGAAAGAGAGAGAGAGAGAAAGACAGACAGACAGACAGACAGACAGATAGAAAGAGAAAAAGTATGAGAGACAGAGAGAAGATATATACAGCAAACTAACAGAAAAAGCAAGGATAGAAGTGTGTGTGAGTGAAAATAATGAAAAAAGAAATTGGGAGAACAGAGAAGAAGAAGCGATGACAGCAGGCAGCATGTGTGAAAGAGAGAGAGTGAAGGTGGAGTAGGCCGTCTCCTCTACTGCTCCTAGTTTCATGCCACCTTATTTTTCCCTGTCAGCAAATCCTTGCTGTAAACATTAGGAGGATTTATTTGGATAGTGGTAAGAAAGTGTGCGCACGTGTGTGTAAGAGAGAGGGCTCCCCTGGTTGTCACAAACACCTCGCTCATTACACTGGAATGGCAGAACCCAAACAGCAAAAGTTTTGGTTGTCTTTTTTCCAGCACACTTTTTTTCTTCCTCTCTCAACACACACACGCACACACACACACACACATGCACAAACACAATCTAAAATCTTCCAGCAAATGTAATGTAATGCCTTTTATATAAATAAAAACCCTCAGCAAGCTCAGATACCCTCAGGAATACCCCAATACATGTCACAGTACAGAAACACACTGCAGTTTGACTTCTGAATCAGACACTGACTTTAAAAACAATGCCATAATATTCCTGAAAATGTTCAGGAAAATTTACACATGTATGTTCTTATTTGTGTTAATGTTTTCACCAGCTGCTGTAGACTTTGGCTATAAAAATGAAGAACTAAAAGAACGTTGTACTTCTGTACTGCAAACTGAAAAAATCCAATGCAAATGGGTGAAAGAAGTTTAGCATTTTAAAGTTGAAAGAAAGAAGTTTAACAAAAGTGAACTGTCCTCATTTCTTAAGGATGCATGTTCCACAGTCAGTTTCTGGTAGAAACACCTTTGGCAGCAAATACCACTACCAGGGTCATTGCAGAACTGCTAAAGCCGACCCATTTTCTGACATTTGGTAGATTTTATTAGTTAATTATTCTTTACCAGAATCTCTATATACTTGACTCCATCTGTCCTCCCTAATCTTGTATCATGAATATGCACATTATTGAACTGCTAATGAACAGCATCACAACCAAATATCCCATAATCTGCAAGTACACATGGTAGTGAAGCACAGGTCAACCCATAACCCTTATTAGCTTATTAAATAAATGTGTGAGTGCAGGTGGGGTCCATCAAAAAGTGACAAAACAGTGCTCCAAGTAATACATAACTACAGAAAGATTGCAGGTGGGGTTGGGTTTGGGTTTGGGTGACCTGCATATCATACATGGAGACCATTTTGTGATTGCATGCATATGCATGCATGCACACACACACACACACACACACACACACACACCTACACACACACACACTCACAGCAACTCTGTCAACGTGCAGAGCCTCATAGCTTCCCAGCAACTCTCACACATGAAGGGTAAATGGTGAATGGGTGTGATGGAATTCACCACACTCTGCAATTAGCACACCTGCTATTCCAGAATGACCTACCAGCCGGTCACACACACACACACACACACACACACACACACACACACACACACACACACACACACACACACACACACACACACACAAGCATTCTCAGACATAACTTCTCATACAAAGTCAGAGGGCATGGCTGATATGTTATATCAAAGCACAATGACATCTGGTTTGCTAAGAAGCCAGGAGTCAAGACAGGGGTAAACGAAAAATACAGGTGTGTGTAAGAGAGAGCTTTTGCCTGTGAGTGTTTACGGGGTCCAATTGCAAGTGACTAAAATATGGCTAATGATGAAGCTGTGAATATATCTTTAGCTTGATGGTCCACTCACAGTGAAAGCTACAGTCATCGTTTGAAAAATATTGCAATATTACCATTCACTGTTAACAGTGCAAGAGTACAAGCCAAATACTGTGAAATCAGTCCAGTTCCTTACCAAAGATGCATAAAAATATTACTCATTACTTTCTGCTTGTTAAACTAAGCTATGGTTATTTACAGGCAAATCCAGGTTTCTCCAGCTAGAGCAGCAAAACTGAATGCAGTAGTGAAGATTCATTTCATGCCTGTATGCACTGAGCCTGGTATGCACTTTATTTGTGCTTGGAAATGTTTAAAAGATTGGAATTAACTGAAACTAGTACTAGTTTTGCAGCAGCTGAGTGCTATTAAGACTAAATTAGACATTTCATTTGCTTCATTTGTGCAAGGATAGATTAAATGAAACAGCAACAGCTCTGTTAACTGTGGTGTCTTATGGCATAATCCTATTTCGAACAGGCAGTCTTCACAAGCAACAGCTTGTAAATAAGGATTCAGATCCTACATTGCTATTGGTCTTTGAGCCTTCAGGCAGCACTGCCTTAGAAACAGTCATGCTACTGTGACAAATATAGCCAGCCGGGTTCAGGAAAACTTTGGAAAACCATGGTCACTAAATAAAAACTTTTGTGTCAAGAAATTCAACTTGAAACTGTATTATGCAAAAAGGAAGCCATTTCAACTGAATACCGAAATCCTGGCGAGTTCTCTGGGCCTGAACTCATTTCAGACTGGAACCATGTGCTGTCAGATAAGTCCACATTTTAGCTTGTTTTCAAAAAACGGATGTGGAGTTCTCTGTGCTGAAGAACAACCATTCAGGATGTTATCAGAAAAAGGTGCAAAAGCCAGCAACTGCATTTGTGATAGAAACGGCAAACTGTTCACAGACAGTGATTACTGAAAGTGTTCCTGAGCCTGTGCTGTGATTTCCATGACAGAATTATGCCTGCTTTTAATGCCATCTGTGGACCCAGCCAAGATCACAGGCCTTTTGATGATATCATGTGCTGTATATGATGAGATATGCTTTTTTTTGGTGAGGAGCATTTTTCTAAAATTGTTCCACAATTTATAGACACAGGTTTTTGCAGTTTGATGAACTTATGCCCATCTTTACTTCTTAGAGACACTCCCTCTCTCAGAGGCTCTTTATATACCCAGTCATGTTACTACCCTGTTGCCAATTAACCTAAGTAGTTAAAAAATGTTCCTCCAGCTGTTTATTTTTAGTACCATTTACTTTTCTAGCCTTTTGTCGCCCTGCCCCAACTTTAAGACATGTTGCTGCTATGAAATTCAAAATGAGCAAATTTTTTTTTGTGATAGTAATATGTCTCACATTCAGTATTTCATGTATTTTCTATGTTCTATTACGACTAAAATATGGGTTTATTGGATTTGGGGTTGTAACTGATCAAAACATGTCAAAATGTATTTCTTTAGTTTAGAACTGGAGCCATGAGGCTAATGTTGCTAACAAACACTGGAAGTCAATATTCATATAACAATGCACACCAACATAACTTCTCCGTAAACACACTTTATTAAGGTGGCATAAACTTGTCAATGTTATTTTATGATTTAGTTCAAATTTAAAAATTATTTTAAATATATATAACAATAATATATAATAAATATATGTATTATTATTATTGTTGATGCTATTAATGCATTTATTGCAAGGATCCACATAAAGGTCTATAATTACATTTTTCACACTAATAACTACATTACTCATTACTAGTAATAGATACTGAATAGAAATAATTTTAATTGTTTAAAGATTAATAAATGAATAATATAGCATCAGGTTAAGGGGACAAATCCAAAAATCTCATTTGGGAACGCGTTTCAGTTTCAGTCTTGCACTTGGACATTATCATGATGTATGGGATTAGCTAAGAGGTTAGCACAGACGTGTCTTTCACATAATCTGTGATTCAGAAGAGTCTCACAGTGTGGCTGCCGATGGCTTGACGTGAGTGAATTCTCTCTGTAGACTCGTCATAAAATGCTCCATAACTCACTGGCTACACATACTTAATGAAAATTCATGGAGTGGCCAAAAACGCCTGTCAACTTTTTTTACTGATAAACTACCGTGAAACATTCGAACCATACCCCAGTTTGAGTCAGAGCTATCATCCAACTTGTCTTCAGAAATTCAGTGCAATCAAAAACATATGCTTAAAGCATGCACACACAGACACATGCATTAACGCACAACACTGAGGCAGAAAAATGTTTTTAAAGGGAAGCTCCCTCTCTCATGACACTGTAAATGCTTTATATAAGCAGGAAATTAAGGCAAGCAGAAAACCAAATGCAGAAAACATTGTTTCTCTCGCTCTGTTACCACATGAAGGAATCAATGGTCTATGAAGTTACTGAGCAGGCAGTATTCACAAGGCATGTTCATGTCGCCTTTCATTTGCTGATGAGAAAACAGAACAAACCTCGATCACGGAAGAGGAGAGAGAAAAGAACCAGATGAGAAAATTAATGGGAGGTTTGGAGGAATGTGAGGAGCAGAATAAAAATGCTGTGGTTTTCTCAAGACGTGCTCTCCAGCTAGGCCCAAAGCAAAAGGGGCAACTGGAATAAAAACAGAGGCGAAACTACAGACTCATTCTCCCTCACCATCCGACTCTTCACCCTGTTTCTCTTTGACCCTCTCCTGTTTCTTGATCTTGAACATCTCACATTCCAGTGGTGTAAAATAAACGTGAGTATGCTAGACATTTGTGAACACAGTCACCTAAATATACACATACTTGCATGCATACACTATCGCCTTTCTCCCCATTTGCTCATTAATGAAAGGAAAGAATCTTGGCATTGTACATTACTGGTATACACCAATCAGCCTTAACATTATGACCACTAACTAGTGAAATGAATTGCTGACTATCGTTGACTATTGTTACAGTGGCACCTGTCAAGATATACTAGACAGCAAGTGAACAGTCAGCTCTTCAATTTGATGTGTTAGAAGCAGAAGTGTTCATAAACAAGGATTTGAGTGGCTTTGACAAGAACCACGCTGTGATGGCTAGACAGTTGGGTCAGAGGATCATGCAAACAAAGTTACTTGGAGTGTTTCCAGTATGCAATGGTTATTACCTACCAAACGTGTTTAAAGGAAGGACAACTGTTGAATCAGTGACAGCGTCAAGGCTCACTGATGCATGTGGAGGGCAGTAGCTAGTCCATATGGTTTGTTCCCACAGAAGAGCTACTCTGGTTTAAAAAGTGAACACTGGATAAACAGATAGATGTCAGAACACAGAGCACCACAGTTAGAGCTGGTTTAGCAGCATGACGAGGATCTACTCAATAAAAAGTTACTCTATGTAAACACTTAAAGTAACACTATGGCTGATCAATGTAAGGTTTTTCTGAAGAATGCGTTTGAAGCACATTTTTACACTGTTCTTTATAAGATTAAGAGGAAATTGGAGTAACAGCAACTCTGACTCTTACCACTGTCATCATGTTTATATGGAATTGCTTCAGACGTCATGTTCATATATATAAACAGTGGTGAGGCACTGATGTGTGGCCTAACTTTCGAGCCAGACTGAGGCAGCGCTAGTTTGCGTAAGAGTTTATGAGAGATTAGGGCTAAAGAAAAGAAGATCCTTCTTAATGGAAGTTAGGGGAGCTGTGCAGAGAGCAGAGAGCAAATGGACTCATTAAAGACATATTGTGACTGCTAAGCCCCTCAGTCTCACACACTTAAAACCACACATGCTCAGACAACACACAAACAGGACAGGGGAATGTAGCCTCACATGACTCTGTACAAATAGCTCGCTCACACAGGAATTGCTAAAGCCAATTAACAAAGCCAGACTCCAAACCCAGGAATTTTCAGTTTTTGTTTGTGGGGGCTGAAATATTTGGCCTGTAAACAGTGGATTATTTTCCCAGAGTGGGGAACATTTCACACTCAGCGCTATAGCCCCCGTCCCACTTGCAAATGAAACCAAGGCAACTGAAAGTGAAACAGCCTGGTTACAGAAAAAATATCAGTGAGGTCAGAATTTGGCAATTAAGGAAACCATTACTTCTTATTTTGTGTGGTGGAAACTTTATACCCAAAATGCATATTTAACAGATAACACTTCATTTATCCCCTGAGGGAAATTAGGGTGTTCAAGCATATAAGAAGACACAACTCAATGGAATAAATAAAGGAAAACAACAGTAAAAGTGCAATAAAATAGGTTTAATATATATATATATATATATACAGACACACACACATAAATATGAGTGTAAAAATTTGTTATTTATTATGAATGAAATAAGTGTAACATGTTTACCTTGATTATTTTGGTATGAATCAATTATTTAAAATTATTTTGAAAGTATTTATACACCACAATTCTTTCCGAATACTGGTAAGGATATATATTTGTCTAAAAGTTTGAATCCAATTCAAGGGTAACAAATGAAAATGACCCTTTGCTGCAATAACAGCCTCTGGGCTGCACACTAGATGTAACATTGATGTGAGGCTTTCAGTTACAAGAGCATCAGTGAGATCAGGTACTAATGTTGGAAGATTTGTTCTTGATTCCAAACTCCACTCCAGTTCATGTGTTGGGGGGAGCCCCATCACTCAACAGAATTCTGTTCCACTCCACAGTTCAGTGCTAGGGGGCTTTACTTGGCATTTGGCATGGTGATTTAAGGCTCAGTGTAGCTGTGTGCACATGAAAGTTGTTGACTTCATAAATTAGACAAATTAGGGTCATACTGTGTATTTCTTCTTTAAAATAATGAGCCTTTTTTAACTGAAGCACTCTATTTCCAAGCTGTCATGTGCAAGATATTCAAACATGTCTCTACAGAAAGAAATACACTGTTAAAAACAGCAGTGTAAATAATTAGTCTCAACCATAATTTCTTTACATATGTCTGGTAATTTTTATGTATAACCCCAATTCAGAAAAAGTTGGGATGGTAATGAAAACACAAATAAAAAAAAAAAGTAGGGATTTCCTAATTTACTTTGACTTGTATTTCAATGCAGACAAAGTTTGATTTGAATATTTCATTTCATTTGTAAATATACTATATCCTTTCCTGTCATTCAGACCTGCAACATATCCAAAAAAAGTTGGAAGAGAAAAGCATTTACCACTTTGTAATTATACTAAAAGTAAGTAAGCAAATTTTCTAAAGCACATTTATACACAGTTTACACTGGCCAAAGTGCTATACATAGTGCAATTTAAACAGAAAAAGAAAAAAAATTGCCAAGTGATGAAATTTTTCAGGTGTAATTTTGTTCCATTCTTCCTGCAAACAAGTTGTAAGGTGGCCAACAGTACATGGTCTTCATTGTCGCATTTTGCACTTCAAAATGCACCACACATTCTTTATTGGAGAAAGGTCAGGATTGCAGGCAGGCCAGTCAAGTAGCCATACCTTCTTCCTCTGCACCATAGTGCACGTTTCCACTGTGTGATGGTACACAATACAGTTTTAACTGGCATTTGTGGATGTAACTACGTATTGTGGTACTTGACAAAAGTTTGCCAAAGTAGTCTTGAGCCCATGTGGTGATATCGCACTAAAATTCCTCCAGATTCCTTGAATCTTTAATATATTTTGTGTTCATATTGTCTGCAATGAAATGCAAGTAAATACAAAGTAAAGCACTACTTTCTTTTTTATTTTTGTTTCCATACTGTCCCAACTTTTTCTGATTTGAGGTTGTATATATACTGTGCTTTAATCTATAGGTGTTGGGAAATACACTATAAAGGTGTAATGTAAAATGTATGGTATATATGTAGGTCCTTCCCTGAGTCCATCCCTGAAGTGCAGAATTCTCCAGTAATGTCTCCAGCTCAGCAGATGTAAATGGACCATCTGTAACTCAGTCAAACAAAGATTCATCATCAGCTGTGTGGTTGTAATGAGCACACAATGAAATACAATGCATATAAACCTTGGCAGTCTCTCTGTAGGTTCTGGATGAGCTGGTCATAGGTCTAACAGGCAGGCTGCTGGAATAAATGACCCCTGTGCAGGTCCTACTGGGAGGCCGTGTATGGGGTGAACCCACTGCAGGAGGAAAATACTGGTCTCAGTGAAGGACTATAACAGCACAGCTGGGCTGATGCAGGGACTGAGGGCCTCTGAAACTCAGTCTAAAACATTTTCCTTGCAATCATTTACATACTAAAATATTTCACAGACAACCTTGGTTTTCCAAAAACCCTGCACTGTATTTGCCAAACCAAGAACAGTTTCAGCTTTAAACACAATTTGCATGACTGAATGACACTCAAAGGGGGTTATTCATTCTGTAAAACTGCACTGCCTACACTACAGGCCAAGCATATGAAGGCAAAAAGCCCTTTTTTAAAATATTTTACAATCGGGTCAATCTGCCAACAACCATCATAAATTTTTATTGATATGTAGTTTAACCATAGACATTTCTCCAAAATATTTCATTGGTTTGCAGACATGTGCATATTATGGTTGATCACAGTGACCAGTTTTTCATTATTTGCAATTTTTATTTCTGTTCATTAAGCCTTCAGAAACATCTGAATGGGAGAATCAGGTGGATTTGATTAGTGTTAAGTAAAATGTGCAGTGTAACAACCAATTTCAGAATCAGTCAACAATATTGCTGGAGACACTTAAACTCTTTTGTTATATGTTTGCTGTGTTGTACAAGTTTCTGAAAATAACAAATAAGTTACATTATAATTACAAAATCAATTAAATTACTTTACAAAGTACTGTATATAAAAATTATTTACTAGAGAAAGAAACATTTACTTCTTTTTGGTTGTGCTTGTCCAAAAAAGTTTATTGATATGAAACGTGTTCAAACAAGTGGAGAAAATAACAAAATTTGATGAAGACTAATGAAACTGCTCAAGCCTGATATTTCAGATCAGATTGGTATCAGAGAAAGTCACAATAAAAATATGAACCTTGCATCCAATTAGTAAGTCTTAATTGTGGGTAACCTGACAAATCTCAGAAATTCCAGAACATTTCTGTGGATTATTCAGGTCATTCAATGTTGATTCAAAAATGTTTTAAATGATTAAAAAGCAATGCTTTAAGGTATGTTTTCCATCCATATCTTGCAACCTTTAGGACCTGTAGATAACATCCAACCTAAATCCAAAACTTCTTGCCCATCATTCATATTTGTTTCTGTATGATCTGTCCCTTTATCCCCCTCACAACCTGCCTCTCAGTGCTCTAAATCACTCTTCTCATAACACTCCCCCAGCATGCTTCTTGATCTATAGACTCATGCACCACATGAAAGGCCAAAGTAAAATGTGGTCTCCAAATCAACATGTAGGCCTGTGACAATTACAGAAAGCTCTTCAAGTGCTATAGATGCCACAAGCTAACCTCTATCAGCACCACAAGTGATTGGTTCAGGTGTGTTCAAAATTGGGATAGAGATAAAATATGACTTCCAAATGTATGCATTAGGAAACTTGTGGATATTCAAAAGCTTAGAATAATTTCTATATATTAATAATTTATTACTTTATATCTTTAAATATAAAAATAAGACACCAAACAGTTTTAGATAGCATTTGATATATTTCAATATTCCTTTTTTAGTTATGGAAGATTAGTGAGTGAGTCTGTCTGTCTGTCTGTCATGCAATCAACCGTCCCCAAACAGTGTACAAGTCACAAAAAGTGTCCAGTAACACTGGGCAGCTGCAGCCAGAGACTGGCTCTTTTTTTAACAACGGACCCCAGCTGAGGCCCTAATGGCAGGGAATGCAACATAGCACCAATGACAACTGGACCATTTTATGACCATCTTTATGCCAAAAGAATGATGAAAAAGAGTCTGACTTTTAAGTCAGAAAGTAGAATTATCAGAAAGATTTCACATTTTAATTAAAACTACCTTTTAAATGCAGGTCTGAAAGACAGAGTTTACTGGAAATGTGTTTTGACAGCACTTATACTCAAAAACCCATTTTACTGAAAGTTGCTTCAGGTTTGAAAATGAACACACACACGTTTTATGTTTCTCAATGAAACAATTACATGCAATTTGTTGTAAAAAAAAAAAAAAAAACATTCCTAAAAAACAACGACAGCAGATTTCAAACAGAGCTAACGTCAACAGGACACAGTACAGACGCAAAAGAAAGGATTAATTACCAGCATGATTCATATCCCAGAACTCCCCAATGCATTACTACATGTCTCAACACAGAGCTACCAACACACATCTGCTACACACTTGTCTTAAACACAAAACATACTGAGAGAGTGCCCAAGAGAGTGTGAGAGAATGAACGAGTGTGTGTGTGTGTGAGTGTGAGATTGAGAAAGAGAGAGCTAAAAGAAAGGAAAGAGAGGAGTAAAAAGACTGCAAACAAGTAATCAAGAGAGAAAGAGAAAGAAAGGCACATGACAGAGAGTGAAAGGGGAGCATAAGAGAGAGAAAGAGAGAAAGCAAAAGAATAAGAGTGAGAGAGAAAGCAAAAGAGTAAAAGGGAGAGTGCGCATGAGTGAGATTCCTGTTTTTGTCCATGTAATATATAACAGCCATGGAGACAAGAGTAAGCACTATCTGTCTTTCATCTTCCATAACAATCTTCCGTAACCTGGTGACATTTGAACCTCTGCCATGACCCTTGACCTCAGGGGGGGTTACACAGCAATGTCCACCGTCTGCTTCAACCCCAGCCTGTCTCGGGGAGAAAGAAAAGCAGTTCGAGTGACAGAACGACATGCTGTCCCTCACAGCATATTCAGAGTGATTTAAATGATTTAAAGGGACATAAATAAACACTACTGCTGAGTGTGACTGTCAGAGTAGAAGGAAGTTTCTTGAAATGAGCAGTATGAAGAGATGGTCATCCATCATGTGCATGTGTGTGATGTGAAATTGGATTGCTAATCGATGTATATTAATTACAGCTTAGAAATGGTCCCCTCTGCTCCCACTCAGTTGCATAATTAGCAGGATGAGGGTGCCTGGGTATTTGTAAATGAACTGTATGTCCAAAAGTATCCAGACATCTCTTCCAATCAGTGAGTTCAGCTACTTTAAAGCTCCCCTTTTACTTGTAGAAGTTCCATGGAAAAGCATTTTCAATGGAATCCTTTGGAGTTGTCATACATGAACCAAAGATCATGATGCCCAGTGCCAAGCGTCCAAGTACCGTGTAACACACTTTTGGGATGAGTTGTAGTGAATGCACTTAAACTGCACTTACAGCCATGTTCCAACAAAAAGAATAGAGGCTATTACTGCAGCACATGAGGAGCAAACTCTCTAATAATACCCTTGATATCAGAAGAAACAATGGTTGATTAGATAGTCCCAAGGGCTCGCACATGACTGATGAAAGCCAAGCTGTACCTAGCCAACTGACAGGCCATTCTACTACCATGGTAAGCTAACATTAACTAAAAATGGTCTCCTTAGGGAACATTTGGGAGTTGAAAAACAGGGCACACATTTGAGAATGCATATACTTACTATGCCTGTCAAAATCTTTAATTGTGTGTGTGTATATGTATGTACTCAGCAATTACTGTAAACAGCATTAACAGTTCACTTTGTACACTTTACTGTAACCCAGCTCTAGGCCTGTACTAACTTTTGCCAAAACAGTATTTACTTGCATACACAAGCAAGTTGGTGATTACATTCCAAGCTTATGCTTATAGTAAGGTTTACTGCAAGCATCATCTTATATCTTGTCTATTAGAAAAATGCTATCCTACATTATAAGAAGGTCTCATTCTTAGTAAGCATTCCTTAGATATCTCACATCCCATGACTGTACATTTACTGGGTGTACCATGAGATAGCAGTGTGGAACATTGTAAACAGATCTACACAGTAAAAAGTTTAATTAATATAGTTTTTATTAATACACAGTTATAAGTGAAAGTGACTATCATTCTGAACACACCCCACACCCACAATAAAATGTGACCTCTGCATTTAACCCATCCACACATGGAGCAGTGGGCAGCTATCAGCAGCACCGAGGGAGCAGTGGGATGGTATCTTGCTCAGGGGTACATCAATGGTACCTGGGACAAGGTTTGAAACTGCAACCCTTTGATCACATGGAGCAAGTCCCTAACCACTGTAAGAGCACAACAAATGTCACAGGAAAAGAGCTGTGATTCAGGTTTCCTTCATGGAGTATATATATGTGGCATGCTGGTTACAGATAATAATAATAATAATAATAATAATAATAATAATAATAATAACAATTAAATTAAAAAAATTAAAAAAGTTATTTTGTGGGAGGAAAAATAAATTTTAAACACTGAAGACAGGAGAATCTGAAAAACAGGGAAAATGTGACGCAAGTCTCCTCGCCCTTCTAAAGCAGTGAGCTGAAGCACCACAGTGCTGGGAATACAGTTCACAGGCAGAAAATGGTTTTGTTCTGGGCTGCGTGGCATATGGCGTGAAATTCAGTGTGAATGACCACAGGCCCCCCAGCTTTACGCAGGAAGCAGTGCGGTCACTCTGCTGTCCAGCATAAATGGTCTGAGCACAGATGCAGCTGACTCAGCTCAGAATTATTCATACAACAGTTCACTATACACTGTACATGATCAGGGTGTATATGCATGTGTGACCTCTGACAGTAACTTAGCTCTTCCTCCCCCTTCAGCAGCTGCTGGATCTGGACTACTTTACTGGCACTGCGTGACCCTCTGAAGCAGATGAAAAATGATTCAGCATTTTTTACACAGCTCTGGGGCCTGGTAATAAACTGCCATAGAGTTGACCTATCATACATTTTTGTACACATATACTTTTGGTGAAGATCTAACTGTACCAGTAAATAAATCACATAAGGCAGAGGAAGGGGAAGCTGGAGCCAATCCCAACTGACTGCAGGCCTAAGGCAGGGTACACCCAGGACAGGAGGCCAACCCATCGCAGGGCAACACACAGACAGACAACC
>JBBPDA010050661.1:0-13832 GCA_037974385.1 Arnoldichthys spilopterus
AAACAAAATCATTATTTAGCATTTTTAGCAGTTTATCCCTCTTTACTCAGGATTTTTTTCATGGGCACCCTCTGGAGTATATTGGTGTAATTAGAAGATGCCAGGCTCCACACTGACTGGTTTGTTCTGTTTTGTTGAGATGATAAATTAGCTGTTATGCAGGCTAACTTTACCTATGATTAGTAAAGTAAAGTAACGTAATATTTGAAAAGATAAGTCAAAAACAATCACAGAGAGACTGAGACAGACAATTCCAAAGTTTGAGGGCTATGGCACTGAAGGACCTGCCTACAATAGTGGAAAGTCTTGGGCAAGATTACTACCAATAGACCTGAAAGAGCGAGCAGGGGAGCAGGGCATAAGAAGATCAAAAAGGTAGGGAAGAGCAAGATTATTGAGAGAGTTAAAGGTGAGAGGCAAGATTTTAAACTGAATGGGAGACAGAACATGTAGCCAGTGTAGTTGGAAAAGGATGGGGGTGATGCGAGCAGAATGTTTTGTATGGGGAGGGACCCTAGCAGCAGAGTTCCAAATATACTGAAGTTTTTGAAGAGACTAAGCAGGAAGAGCAATAAAGGGGAAGTTACAGTAATCAATACAAGATATAAAAAAAAAGAACAATAGCATGGGCATCAATACTTGACAGCAACGGATGGAGACTAGCAATGAAGAACTAGAGATGAAAAAATGCAGCTTTGGAAATTGATTTAATATGTGCTTTAAAGTTGAGTGATGGATCAAAAAGAACATCAAGATTTCTGATGACAGAAGCAGACTTAACCAATACCCCAACAGTGTTGATAGAAAAGTTAAAAAGTTAGCTTAGGGGGAATTTCCTTGCCTCTGTCGCCTTTGACTTGCTCATTAGGGGCTCGGACCTGGAGCTGCTTTATGAGTAGAGTGCAGTATATTGAAGCAGTATAGTGCTTTTTATCGCTGATGTTGTCATAAAGTATAGCTAGTGTTTGTACAAGATTCGTCCTCAGATAGCAGTATTTTTTCAGAAATAAAATATCTTTCCTTGAAAATTTTCCAAAAATATATATCCTCTTATCATCTTTCATAATGCCAGGACCATGGATGTCATTATACAGACATGGGTGGTTGTTTCACACCATTTAAGTAAAAGCTGGATTGTGCATGAAAGCATTTCCTGCTGACTTGAAAAGGAAGAAGTGTTGCATAATCTTGAAAGTTTGACAGGCATTCGACACAGAACAAGTCAGAACAAGTGAAAAATTCAGGATGAAAAGATCAAGAAAATGCTGAAAATCCATGATGGTGTAGCATTCCATGATGGTGTAGCATTCCAGCATGCCTCCTGTTTTCTATAGTGATACAATACTTTTTGTCATCAAATAATTGTGATCCCTATATCCGGATGTGTTTTAACCACACACTTCTCCATGGTTCTGAAGCGTATGACCATTAAAGTCAGACCCTTCTACCTCCCCTGCGAGTCAAGCTCAGTGTCAAGACAGTGGTCTATATAACCCCCCCCCCCACACACACTCTCACACAGACACAAACACAATTGACAAGCCTGCAGCCCAGGACAAGCTGTATGGGATCATAACTGGATTAGAGAACTCTCATCCAGACACTGCTTTCATTGTTTTGGGAGATTTTTATAGAGCCAACATTAAGAAATGTTATGCAGGCTAACTCTACCTATGATTAGCAATGAAGATTGGATTGACAGACAGATATTTTCCTCACTGTTGAATAAAAATACACCAATAAAAACAACAACTATAATGGTAACAAAAATAATATGAAAAGAAAAGAAAACTCCAAACAAATTAATGTAGCTTGGTTTAAATGTAGCCGTGTGTCAACCAGAGGAGGATGGGTTTACCTTCTGAGCCCTGGTTCTTCTCAATGATTTTTTCTATACCTACGGGAATTTTTCCTTGCCTCTGTCACATTTGGCTTGCTTATAAGGGGCTCAGACCTGGGTTCTCCAAAGCTGCTTTGTGACTATGTCAGTTGTAAAAAGCACTATAGAAGTAAACATTTACTTGACTACAGTACAGCTAGTGTTTGTCCAAGATGTATCCTCAGATAGCAATAGTTTTTCAGGGTACACAGGTTAGGAATCAAGTACTGTAACTAAGTTTACCCTGTTACATCAGAAATAAAATATCATTTATTGAAACAATTTTTATTCCATATCATTTTCCACCAATATATGTTGGAATATGACATTAAAATATATATATATATATATATATATATATATATTATATATACTCTTCTCATCATTCACAATGCCAGGATCGGTCATACTTGGATGTCATTATACAGAGATGGGTTATTGTTCTTCACCATTTTAGTGAAAGCTGGATTGTGTTATTGCATCAAAATGCCAAAAGGGGAAGCTTTTAACCTGAGAAGTATTTAGCATGAAGGCATTTCCTGCTGACCTGAAAATGAAGAAGTGTTGCATAATCTTGAAAGTTTGACGGGCATTCACAGACACAGTCAGAACAAGTAAAAGCTACAGGATGAAAAGATCAAGAAAATGCTGAAAATCCATGATGGTGTTGCATTCCAGACTTTTACTGTTTCAGTCTGCTTTATGGAAAGTTTGGTTTGTGGTGGAAAGTGATAAATCAGAGTTACTAGACAGCAACATCTACCTCAGGGAAAGATGTCCTGGCCTCCTATTTTTTATTGTGATAAATTAATTTTTGTCATCCCTATATCCGGATGTGTTTTAACCACACATTTCCCCATGGTTCTGAAGCCTTTGACCATTAAAGTCAGACCCTTCTACCTCCCCTGTGAGCCAAGCTCTGTTCTCCTTACAGTGGTCTATTTACCTCCCAAATTGACCTGCCCAGGACAAGCTGTATGGGATCATCACTGGATTAGAGAACTCTCATCCAGACACTGCTTTCATTGTTTTGGGAGATTTTTATTGAGCCAACATAAAGAAATGTTATGTAGGCTAACTCTACCTATTATTAGCAATGAAGGCTGAATTGATAGACAGATATTTTTATCACTGTTGAATAAAATACAAAAATAACAATAACTATAATAGTAATAAAAATAATATTATAAGAGAAAATGCTAACAATTTTTTGTCATCAAATAATTGTAATACCTCTATCCAGATGTGAGTGTTTCAGCCGCAAACTGTTCGGGAGTACTTGATTATAAGCTCTGTTCTCCTCACAGTGATCTATAACACCCCCCCCCCAAATAAATAAATAAATAAATAAATAAATAAATGAATGAATGAATGAATGAATGAATGAATGAATAAAATAAACTGACAAGCCTACAGCCCTGAATGAGGTGTAGAGGATCATAACTGAATTAGAGAACTCTTATCCAGACACTGCTTTTATTGTTTTGGGAGGCAACATAAAGATCACCTTTCCCACCAGGGGAGATCACACCCTGGATCATTGTTACACCCCATTGTTATTGTTATTTACTCCACCCGGTGTTTGTAAAAGCTGATCACTGCCCCGTCCTGTTACTGCCTGCATACAGGCAGAAACAGAACAAAGAGAAACTGGTTACCAGGGTCGTTTATAGGTGGTACAATGAAACTGTGGAGGTTTTACAGGACTAAGTCGACCAGTTAGCAGATGTTTGAATTGACTGCTGCCTTTAACTCTGGGGATCCTGATGCCTACAAAGCAATCTGATATGACCTCTACAAAGCCATAAGGGCAGCCAAGAAAGACTTTAGGCACAAGGTGGAGTCCAAATCCCACAGCTCTGACCCTAGGAGCATGTGGCATGGCTTAAGCAGCATCACAGACTACAAGGGGGGAAACAGGAACATCTGCAGCATTGCCAGATGAGCTCAACACTTTTTATGCTCAGTTTGATGCAGCCAACACAGTGCCGACGTGAGACTGTCCTTTAGAAGGGTCAAACCCCTCAAAGCCCTGGGGCCAGATGGCATTCCACAGCCTGTTCTCAGAGAGTGTGCTGACCTCTCCCTGAAACTGTCTGTTATCTTCACCTCCTTCAAAGTATTCACTATCATACCTGTCCCTAAGAAGCAGACAGCCTCAGGCTTAAATGACTACCCTTGTGCACCATGTCATCAGTGAAGTGCTTCAAGCGTTAGTGACAAATTTTACCTGCTCTTCCCTCCCTGAGACCTTGGACCCTCTTCAGTTTGCACATAGACCAAACAGAGCCGGAAGATATCATTGCCTTGCAAATATACACTGCACACGCCCACCTGGAAAAGGGGAACACATATGTCAGAATGCTTTTCATCGACTACAGCTCAGCATTTAACATCATCATCCCCTGAAAACTCATTACTAAGCTCAGCGACCTCAGGCTGCTGACCTCAGTCTGCAGCTAGGTTTCTGACTTTCTGACAGGCAGGTCCCAGGTGATGAGGATTGGCAACCATAGTCACCTAAAACAATCTAAATAATAGTCTAAATAGACATATTATAACTAAATACTTTGTAATATATTTCTGTTTCTTGTTTGTGATGGTTTATTAAAATAAAATATAATCAACATGACATCTTGACCCCACATATAGTCTTATCTACATATTCAGTTTATAGAAGAAGCTCCTCGTGTGCTGGGCAAGGCGTGTGCACAAGGGCATGGGGGCTCCAGGACTGGGACTGGGAACTTCCGCTGTAATGTACACATACAGTAATCGTTTTTACAAGATTTTTCCTCTTCGTTTAAAACAATTAAGTCAGCGTCGTGCTTGCGTAACATTCACGTGATTTCCCCACACTGCCATATAAGAGGTAGTGGTTTGGCTAAACGTTCATATCAGCGGCTGCAGAAATACAGGGACGTATCCAGTCATCTGTGTCTAACTATAGAAGTGGCCGGACAGGACGTGTTGCTGTTGGAAAGGTGAGCTATGTCTTTCCTGATGTGCCAATAATAAAATAACACTGTTCTGAACGTATATGTAGGTAACTGTTTTGACCAGGTTGTTACTGAAACAGGAAAATCTCGAGTCTGCTGCTAAAAGTGGTTCTACGTTTCCTCTGTATTTACTGAAGCGCATTTTCTCAGAAACCCTTTTGAAAGACTTTTTGATTTCGTTGTTTCCAGCTTCTTCGAGAACGACAGCGCATTTGAGTCTGACGAAATGGATTTTGATGAATTGGACTGCTCTGATCCTTTAGCAATGGTAAGAAAAATATCTACTATATTCTTAAAAACTAACCACAACATGTTTCAAATATAAAAAAAATTGGAGTTAGCTAGTAACACGTTAGCTGACTGACTGTGAACTCTTATTTGTTTCCAGAGTGGGAGGTGTGACCTGCACAAAGGCCTCCGGATTGAGATTTCTGAGCAACCTCACAGTATGAGGCGAGTGGCCAACATCGTTATCGCTCTGCAGAAGCTTCAGAAGTTCAAGCACACTCAGAAAGTCCAGTCCATGGAGTTCACCGAACATGAACTCTTTAACATTGTCATGGAGAGTGTAGTTGAAGGTGCAGTAAACCTGTCTCTTTCCTTTGTATTACAGTCCAAACTATTTCTAACCTGCAGGTGAGGATAGAAATCCTGGGTCCTCCTGAGAAAAGCATATTTTAAACAAGAGACATAATATTATTATTATTATTATTATTATTATTATTATTATTATTATTATGTATATAATAATAATATCCCTATGTTTTAGAGCCCCTGTCTAACTGCTGTTCTAATGCTGAAGTCTCAGAAATTGCTGTAGATCGATGTAGATGTCCTGTAGGCTCACTGTCTCTTTCTGGCACAGAGTGTGTGGCGATGAAGGTGAATTGCGATTCTTTAAACACTTACAACAAGCAAGACCGCGTCGTCCAATGCACCGTGTGTGACGACTTGAAGAAGAACCTGGTGCGGAGCCGAGGTGCGCCTATCCTCCTAGCAGTCACCCTGAAAGGAGGAAACCTCAGCCAAAGTGGTAAGTCTGATACTATATGTGCTGCAGTTTGGGCTCTGATCTCAAATTTTTTACACGTGACTCTAATACTGCCTTCTTTATAGTATTTTTAGGGCCTCTTAGACCTTTATTAAACTTTTTTGGTATTTGTCTTTAGGCTTTTCTTGCAGTTTTGTATTGTCTGACGTGATTTGCTAGTCTAGGCTTAAACTTGATCTGAATCTGGAATCCCTTTATCTAGTTTAACATTTTCCAGAGCAAGGTTTCTTTACCAGTGCCAGTCTGTTATAACAGATACTAATCCTATGTAGATTGAAAAAAGATTTCTTTTTTTCTTTCAACAGTCTCCATCAACCTCTCACCCTACACCACTCCAGGGTGCTTGGCCACAATCGGTCAGCCAGTGTGTTTGGGGATTGCTCAGAGCAACCTGTATCTTGCATGTACAGAAGTATCTGGAACCTATCGTCTCAGTCTAGAGGCACGTACACAAGTCATTTCACAAAGCCCATTCAGGAAATTCACAGAGCACAGTTCATTTGACACATTGTATTTTCCCATGAACTGTGTTTTTAAATCATGAATTCTTTTCTTATTTTAGGAGGTGAATGACAAAGACACGCTAAAGACTATCTACAAGAACAATGACCTGGAGCGTTTTCTCTTCCTCCGGAATGTTACAGGAGATTCGATTAACACTTTTGAATCTGTCAAGTACAGGGGCTGGTTCATCAGCACCTCTAAAGATGAGTACAAGCCAGTGGACATGTGCCATGCAAAGGATACCAGTCGCCAAAAGGTCTTCACACTTAATGATCAGAAAGTAATCTGAGTCACTCAATACTAGTTTTCCAGAAAGTATGTACTAAGTACAGTTATTCATCTGGAAACTTCAGTTATGTTATACATATGTCTCAGTTAGAGATCCCTGATTAACAGTCATTTGTATTTCCCCAAGACGTAAGTTTACTTCATTAATAGATGTAACATGAAAAGTCTGGTTTGTGTATATACGTATGTATGTATGTATGTGTCCTATTTTTTTACAGGCATAATGATAATTTGTATTGAGCTCTGATGTAACTGTATTTATTTAACCTTATTTTCATATGTTTTCATATAGGTTTCATGTGCATATGCTCCTGCTAATAAAATAAAGCTATTTTAAATAAACATTGATATAGCTGTTTATTATGTAGCTCCACCTACCATATGTGAAATTTTAGTTTACCGATTTTAGACTGCAGTTAATTTTTTGTCTCTGCACCATTCATGAACGGACAGGACCACCAGCACCAGTGAGTAGGTAGCATTTGGGTAGTGGAATGGATCACACACACAATGGAGACTACTGTGTGATTTTAAAAATACATTAAATTGTTCTACTGTATTACAAAAAAATCTACAGCTAATATTTTTTTGACAAATGGATCTTGCCATTGTTGTAGAAGTGCAGTTCAGGCGAAGTTGGTGATATCAGCTGATTGCATCTGAGCTCAGCAGATGTGTCTCAGAACAGCACAAAAATAAATGCAGTGATTTTGGGTGAAATGAGTGAGTTTGGGATGAATGATTTCATATACAACACTCCAGACAAGTCTCTCCACTTACAATAAACTTGTCTTAAATACAGCAGGCTACTTATAAAGTAATGTTTGTATCTGTAAGACAGATCCAGCAAAAAAAAAAAATCACTGTTCATCTTCTGTTTATTACTATTTATTGTTTATTTCTCAGCAGCCAATCAGGGCTAAAGGATATAAAGACTGAAGATAAAGGTATAGTTTAAATTTAAAGAAGATGCATGTAGATGGCGATTAAGAAACAACAGTAGTACTGGTTCTGTCCTGCAAGATACTTAAATTATATATAGTTATGGGCAAATTTGTAACCTCCATCCATCCACTAAACTGCTTCTTCCATTTCGGGTCACAAGGAAGCTGAAGCCAATCACAGCTGACTATGGGCCCAAGGCAGGGTACACCCAGGACAGGTGGTCAACCCATAGACAGACAACCATTCACACATCTAAGGCCACAGCACTTAGTAATGCACCACTCTTAAATTAGTAACATTAAATGTGCATTTGACAGTCAGGACAGAGACAGAATTCAGGAGTAGGTTGTCCATTAACAACGAAGCCTGCTATATCTGAAGTGCCCATGCCAGTCTTGTCACAATTTGATGGGTCAATCTGTGTTTAGGTGTGGGTTTTAGCAAATGAGTGGGCATGGTTAGGAGTGGCCTCAGGGAGACTGACATACTCCTCAGCCAATAAGTGTGCTTACAGAATGAGTTCACAGAGCAATGAAAATAATTGGTTATATTTTGGTGTCCTTCCTCAGGAACCTATAGGTAGCTAGTTGACCAGATGTGTCAGGTCCAGATTAAATAGTTAAAAAGTTTAGACCTTATTTGAACATTGAGCTGTTTTACTGTTTGAAAGAGACTACACTTCTAGCTAGCCCCCTTTGACTAAATTTACCTGCCAATTTTCATCTGCGGTTTTCGTCTTGGGGAATGTCTTATTCTATGTCAACCCGAAAAGTCTGAACAGCAGTTATATTTAGCAAAGCAACAGGACTACTCTCTAACTTCTCCACAACGAGGAGGATTCCCCTACAACCATTTAACATCATGACCATAATAAAAACGGTGACAGTAGCAGTTTTCCCAGAACTTTTACCATTATTATAAGAAGGGAAATAGCCTGTGTGTGTGTGTTTAAACATATTCTAATATTTGAATGTAATTTTGCAGTTTTATGGTTGCAAAACTCTGGAAGTTGGAGTTGCTTTTTAAGTGTTTTTTTTTATTTCATGAAAAATTCAGGCATAAAATTTACTAACTGTCTTAAAGATCAAACATTTGAGCACGTCAATGTCTTTGTCAATTATGAAAGGTGTGTGTAAACATTTGACTGCTTCTGTAAATAAGAGCGAGAGTAAACAAGAAAATCTTTTCTTGCATAACTGTTAGTAAAGGAAGCAAAACTCAGTGTTTGATGCTGTAGGCCATTGTTTTCTGAGGATGGCTTTATTTAATGCAAGGTGTACGTGAGCTATGTGAGCCTTTTTGCTCTTGGGAAACATTTGCCTGGCGGATTTGGCCAGAGTGCAAACAAGTGCAGATTCAACTTATTCCAGATTGGTGAAAGAACAGGGGGGCTATTTAGTCACCAAGGCAATTATGATGAACTAACAACTGCTTACGTGACACTAATACCATTCAGGAAGGTAGTGTGATAATTATGGTTTGGGAACTAAAACTGGGGGAACAAGGAATTCCCACCAATTATACCGTCAAGCAGAAGCAGAACTGATGGTCATGTGTGGTGAAGGTGGGGGCACTTCCTTCCTTCTCCCCTCCAACTCTACACACCAGATTTGGTCAGTCTGGAAATGAGCATAGTCTTGCCTTTTTGGTAACATAATTGTTTGATAAACTTCAGGTAAGTCTTTGGTAAGCCTATCACTGAAAAACCCTGCCTGAAACAGTGTTGTCAATTTATGATTTTACATTTTAAAAACATTAAACATTAAAAATGTTTGTATAAGGAGAAATGGCAAAAGTAAACTAGAGGCTGTCAGCCAGAACAGATACTGAAAACTGAGAGTAAGAGGTAGAGGATTGTTTAAGAAGATATAAACCTGCAGTAAAAATGCTTTGCTGATCCAAAGACTTAAATTTCACCAAGGCACATTCCTCTACACTGAATATTCAAACATTTATAAAAAAAAGAGTAGGTTTTACTAAGAAGTGAAGATTCTGTTTTGATAGTGTAATATATAATTATGTGTATTTTTGGTATAACATTTAATGTGAATTCAACATACGGCCAGATATTTATTCATTTGGCTGACGCTTTTATCCAAAGCTGAGCTGAGCTGGAGGTGTCTGTCCTTCATCCAGCATGCAATGTTTGTGAGGCACGCTGTGATTCTGGAGGAGATGGTGTCATCACCTGGTGGGAAAGAGAGGTACAATTGAGTGTCATTGGCATAACAATGGTAAGAAAAGCCATGTGAATTGATGATCTGGCCCAGTGAAGTAGTGTACAGTGAAAAGAGAAGGGGGCCGAGCACCGATCCCTGAGGAACACCGGTGTTCATCAGGAGAGGAGCCAATACTTCACCTCTCCAGGATATCTCGTAGGATCTGTCTGTGAGGTAAGACCTGAACCAGTCGAGTGCCCTTCCAGTAATGCCAAGACTGGAGAGGGTGGAGAGGAGCAGTTGGTGGTTGACTATGTCAAATGCTGCAGATAATGTCTTGCTGCAGGTAATGATATGACTTATAGTTAGATCTCGCCATTAATAGGGAGTTCACCACACGTAGCAGGCCTGTTTCGGTGGAGTGACTTAAAACTAGGTTTTGATCTAGAAGGTTGTAGACAGTTGGCAATTTAATTTTATTATTATTTTAACCACATACTGTTGACACCAAAATGAGATAATAAAAGACTTTGACAGCCCTCCAGACTTACTAGTTAGCTAACTTTGCACATTGTCTTCCACACTAATTAATCCACATCCTACATGGGGGCTCTTCTCTTCAAACTCTTGGCTTCCAAATTATAAGCTTCCCAACAAACAAACCTGTGGCTCTTATCAGAAGGGCCTGCATGTGTTTTTTTTCAGGGAACATTTAGTCAGTCTGTGTTTAGAAGCAAGTTATAGTGAAGAATGGGGCCAGGTTAGGGGCATGGTGTACAAGTGAAGGAAAAGGCCAAAATGCTAAATATTTACATTTATAGAATCCGTTTTTTCAAGAGCATTTGCTACATTAAAGCAAATAGCATGGGGTGACTACTTTGGGCCCATAGTCAGCTGGGACTAGCTCCAGCTTCCCCTTGACCTGGAATGGAAAAATCAATTTAGAAAATGGATGGGTATAGATAGATAGATGGATGGCATGGTGTGAAGGATTTATTTTTAACCCTACACACCCAATTTGGTCAGTCTGCACTTTTTAAAGAAAGACTTTCTGGACAAAACACTTTCTAAAAATGTTTGGAAAGAGGTGATAAACATTCTATGCTGATTAACCAAATGAAGTGCATAGAAAATACTGTTGACTGAACTGATTATTATAATTTTAGAAAATGAGATCTAAAATAACTCCTTAACATGTATATGATGTACAGATTACGTCCAAGATCAGTGGGAGTAAACAGGAATGTCAGAGAAGCAAGAACAAGGTCCAAATACTAAAGCTAAGGTGAAAAACTAAGCCTGAGACTAAGGCTAGGGTGCTAAGGCTAAGAAAATGAAAAACAGCTAAGAATACTGCTTCCAACCAGTAGACTTTACACCCTCCATGTGTTGGGTGCGAGTTTATGTAATCCCTGTCATTAGCTCCCTGATCCACACCACCTGTGGAAAGCTGGATCTGGGAGCTAGGACTCGGGTGACCGGTGCCGACCACCAGGTGGCGGCACATCTCCAGAACGGACCCTTTTCCTTACAACTATGCATAGAAAAGTTCAAGAACTTCTATCATACAGAGCTGGCAGAAACAGAATAGTTTGTCTTGTTTAGAAATACATTTAAACATAAATGTTTATTGTGAACAATGAGGTGAGGCAGTTTGGATAAAAGGCCAATTGCAGTATGGATGGGAACTAAGAACTGGTTCCAAATTGTTCAGTCCATTGGAATTTTATGCCTCTAAGAAAACAGATTCCTTTGTGCACTGTAAAAATCATGCACAATGATGAAGGGGTCAAGATGGAGACATATTACTCACAGCAAAAATGATGGAATCAGCACTGACACTCATCCACGAAAATTAACTGCTAGGAAAATGCCCTCACTGCGGCAGCCATAGGCTGACACTTCTAACTATGCTATAGTTTTATTTTGCTTTTCAAGAAAGAGCCCAAATATAACCTGATGAAAGCTCAACAGAGCTGGGTCTGGGACAAGAAATTAAAACTCCCCCATATACAGTATCTCACAAAAGTGAGTATACCCCTCACATTTTTGTAAATATTTTATTATATCTTTTCATGGGACAACACTGAAAATATGACAATTTGATACAATGTAGTCAGTGTACAGCTTGTACAACAGTGTAAATTTGCTGTCCCCTCAAAAAAAAACTCTGCACACAGCCATTAATGTCTAAACCGCTGGCAACAAAAGTGAGTACACCCCTAAGTGAAAATGTCCAAATTGTGCCCAATTAGCCGTTTTCCCTCCCTGATGTCATGTGACTCATTAGTGTTACAAGGTCTCATGTGTGAATGGGGCGTAGGTGTGTTAAATTTGGTGTTATCGCTCTCATACTCTCTCATACTGGTCACTGGAAGTTCAACATGGCACCTCATGGCAAAGAACTCTGAGGATCTGAAAAAAAAATTGTTGCTCTACATAAAGATGGCCTAGGCTATAAGAAGACACCCTGAAACTGAGCTGCAGCATGGTGGCCAAGATCATAAAGTGGTTTAACAGGACAGGCTTCACTTAGAACAGGCCTCACCATGGTCAACCAATGAAGTTGAGTGCACGTGCTCAGCGTAATATCCAGAGGTTGTCTTTTGAAAATAAATGTATGAGTGCTGCCAACATTGCTGCAGAGGTTGAAGGGGTGGGGGGTCATTCTTATTGGTTTGCATAGGTGTTGTCCAAGGTGATGATGCACAAGAAAGACTGCAAACAGTTTGCTGAAGACAGCAAGCTAGACAGATAGCTTTTACATCTTGCAGTGATAATAGGCTGGATGGCCCATTTAGTCTTGGGCATGGAGAACTCAACCAACTAAAATAGGAAATTATTCAACATGTTATTATTTCAAATTTATTATTTAAAAAATGTGACACTAAAATGGGATATAGTAGCTCATTAGCAAGATCAAATATGTTTACGTACTGTTATACAATAGAGTAAAATAGAAAATAACAGTACTTAACCAATATTAATATACTAAATATAGTCAATAAACTAAAATAGATACTATCAGAAATTAATATGATAAACTAAAATATAAAATATTAGTCCATAATCAACATCAATAAACAACAGACTAACATAAGACATATTCATGAGTAAAAATGTATCATTGTGAACACACCACAGCACAATGCACAGTGCACCACAATGAAATGTGCCCTCTGCATTTAACCCATCCTTGTAGGAGCAGTGGACAGTCCATAAACATCAATCAACAAAATAATAGACAATGGTATAAAATACAATAAATCACTTACATCATTTTACCTTAGATTCTGTGTAGTCTTGTTATTTAGTAACATTTTTGAATTTTCTCAGAACGTGGTCTTCAGTGCTCAGATTCGTATTAACTCTGCTTGACCAAGGAACTTAACAACACCACATCTCAAACTGAGTATACTGTTCAAAAGTTACGCGTGTTAACACACTTCCATATTTAACCCATTGGTGGGGCTAGAGTGCTCGAGGTGCAGGTATGAACTTTGGAGAAAAGAATAGCTGGGCCTGTCCCCAAACTTTTTACCATACGGTTTTAGGCGTTGCCATATTCACGCTAGCCAGAAGAATAATGATTAATCGCCCTCTAGTGTTCAAATGGCGTAAAATGTTTCATGCTTCCTGAAGTCATATCCGTCAGGTTTTGATATAAGAAGAAGCAGAAACTGTAAAGCTGCACTGGGCGCGTTTGGCTGCACGCGCATTATCTGCCTTCACACTGACGTGCACAGACACACAGAAAGTAGGTGTTAAGGGACAGAAACTTGCCTGGGTGTTGTGATGTGCAGCAGTAAAGAACTACAGTCGACTGTATGGCATCATCTGGGTGCGCCATCAGTGGAGGGGCGTATGATTTAGTTTATGGTAGAGACTAGGTACGCAAAAAATGTCATCAGGGAAATTAAAGAGGCACAGCATATATACAGGTCCTTCTCAAAAAATTAGCATATTGTGATAAAGTTCATTATTTTCTGTAATGTACTGATAAACAT
>JBBPDA010050681.1:0-13831 GCA_037974385.1 Arnoldichthys spilopterus
TTCCTCCCTTAATAACGTAAACCTTCATTTAAAAACTGCATTTTGTGTTCAATTATGTTATCTTTGACTAATAGTTACCAGCTTTTGATGAGCAGAAACATTTAAGTGTGACAAACATGCAAAAGAATAAGAAATCAGGAAGGGGGCACATTTTGTCTTCGTGAACCTATTTTGATAACAGTTGTGTTAACATACAGTCACATGCAAAAGTATTGAAAAAAAAACATAAAAGGTGTTTTTTTAGCAAATAATATTTTTGATTTTCTGTGTAATATCCTAAACTTAGCTAATAAGAAACTGTACACTAAAATGTTCAGAAAATTTTACCATGGCTTTAGTCATAAGTGAAGGAGTTATATAAAGCTGGAGTGGCTGGAGCTTTACCTGTGTACATCCTCCACAAGTGTAAGCAAGCTGCTAGGGTTGCGAATGAGCTTGTCAAGAAAGCTGACCACATCATGAAAGCGCGGCCGCTGGCTGCGTTCTTTCTGCCAGCAGTGTAGCATCAGCTGGTGCAGGGCAACGGGGCAGCCCATAGGAGCTGGCAGCCGGTAGCCCTCCTCAATGGACAGGATCACCTGCAGGAAGCCACATAGGAGAGCATTTATACAAAGACGCATGGCTGACCAAACATTTTAATGGACAATATTTAAAAATGTTTATGAACTGTATTATTCTTTTTACCTATTATTATTAACATTATTATTATTATTATATTATTATTTTATCTTCAACACTAATAACTTCTGTCTGGGTGAACGGCTTAGCCTAATCTATTGTACAGTGAATGGGCATATGGGCCTTTAAATATTAATAATGTCCATGTACTACACTAAATAGAGTAATGTTGCCAAAAATATTGTGCTATGATGTACAATTTTAAATAAGTGTTAACTGGCTTTATCCAATGTAAAAACAAAAGTAGATCACAAAACAAATAGGTATAAAAAAGGGGGAGGAGCTTACATCCTGATTGGACATTTCCCAGTAGGGCCTCTCTCCATAAGACATCACCTCCCACATGACAATACCATAACCCCAGACATCGCTGGCTGAGGAGAACTTTCTGTACTGGATGGCCTCTGGAGCCGTCCAACGAATGGGGATCTTCCCTCCCTAGAAAAAAACATTTTTACATTTTAAAATGTATATATTTGTATATAAATATGATTTAAACAGATGTTCGAAGCAGATTTTATATACACAATAACTGCCAAAAGTAAATGCATTGCAGAACAAAACTTTTTTAAAATAGATTTATTAACATATTGTATTAATGTAATAGTGATGGACACATTTGAATGAGGTAGAACTAAGGCATTACCTTTTATCTTCCTCTTTTTGTCTTTTATAATTCAGTTCATGAGTCATAAAATTGTGGTAAAATTACCCATGTGCTAAAACCGCCGTTCCATCTTCTTGTAAGAGGAGATCCATTTTACACATAATTTGCTACTTTGCCGGGAATCCTAAAGAGTGGATTGTATTAGCTATCTTTTGAATTTCTCTCAGACAGCATTAAGAAAACTTCTGAATATTGTGTTTCAGACACTGTCCATTAGCTTATTGCAGTTTAATTATGCTAAATAACTCTCATAGTCTACTGATACTCAAGGCTCATACACACAAGATGAAGGCTGAAAATATTCAGATAAAAAACTACATTTAAACTCACTGAAAAAAATTAATGCTCACTTAATATTCACATCCGCATGTATAATATATATAGCATTAACACAACCACCAAAAGGTAGTTATCTAAAAGACAAAACTGCAATTCATGTGTAAATAATGGACACCTACAAATAATGTAAAATAATTTTTTTTCATGCAATATAGCAGCATTTTTATCTCAGTGAAGTCTACAGTAATGCTGTAGAGTAAAGCTGTGCATAGTAAAGCTCAAAGCTCAGAGAATCTTTGACCTCCAACAAGCAAATTTAAAAGAAAATACCCAAACTTGAAAATCCTACTTGGAAAGTCTGTGTCGACATCTGTGTCAGCATTTTACATTAAATCAACAAGGCTGATTGCTTCATCAACAGTAATAAAGTATTTCCTCTATTTACAATCATACAACACTATAGCAGTAAATGTAACAGAATGCAAATACATGAAAGTTATATTAAAGTTGCCAATCATACAATTAAAATTAGCTGCTTAGTTTGTTGTCAACAGTTCTCTCTTGTTCTTGGTTAGTTGTAGGGTTTCCCAGTTTTTTTTTGCTATGGTTGTGGCATCACTCCCATAATAAATTGGTAAACAAATTAATATTTTACATTCTAGGCAAAGGCTAAGGTAATAAAAGTTAGCACTAGGTAACATTTGATATTAGGTAGGTACTAGATTAGCTAAATGTGGCCTAAAAATGAATTTACTATGGCTTTTACTTTCCTTAAGCTTACAATAACAACAACAATGTTACATTTATATAGTGCCTTTAACATAATCAAGGACGCTTACTGCAGACAGTAGAGTGTAACTAAAAAAACACTTTCTTTACTATTACAATTCTTAAACTATTAACAGAGTTCCATACATTCTAGTTTACCCCAGAAGAACACTGAAAAAAGAGGGAACTCTTAAATAGTTTACTTAAAGTACAGTAAATTAATTTCAAAAGTAATCTTTGAAATATTATTCAGCGGAAACTACGTTAGCGATAAGTATCAGTTCATAAAAGATTAAAAATTAAAGTCTTCAGTCTGAAAGTGTTAGATGTAACTACAAAGTAGTAAGATATTTACCCAATAGTTAGACGAAGAGTTACTTTGTTTTTTAAACATTTGACATTATTTTAAAATGTAGTGTGTTGGTGTTACTCCAGATAATAATCCAGTTATGAGATGCTCTTTCCAATTTATAGGTAGAGCCTCTTAGTAATTTCAGACTGTTATTCAAAATAATTACTTAGTACTCTGGAATTTAAACAACACCCTTAACTGTTAATACCTAGAGTCTAAGAGACATTTGAAAAAAGCAACAGTTTTTTTCATTAAAATATACATAGAAATATACATATATAACAAAATAATACATTTCATAATCAATCAATAATTTGTATTTCTATTCCTTTACAGCAACACATTTTAGTCTAAACTTAAACTGAACTGAAACTGTTTTCCATCCATTTACATTATAAGAAACATTTAAAAAATGGCAAATATATTTTGTTTTGAAAATAAAAATAACGGTGCAGAACAGTATGTTCATATGTATATTCTTAGATGTGTGTTAAAATTATAGCAGGAGCATGTGTGTGCGTGTCTCACCGTAGTGGTATAAGCTGCCTCGGGGTCGTCCTCCAGCACCCTGGACAGGCCGAAGTCCGACACCTTACACACCAGGTTGTCATCCACCAGGATGTTCCGGGCTGCCAGGTCTCGGTGGACGTAGCCGATGTCGGACAGGTACATCATACCAGAGGCAATGCCGCGCAGCATTCCAACCAGCTGGATGACGGTGAAGTGCCCATCGTGCTTCTGCAGAGATAGAGAGAAAGAGAGAGATAGAGAGAGAGAGAGAGAGAGAAAGAGAGTGAGAAAGAGAAGAAAACTACATTTAGCCCAGTGTGTGTTCATCCTTACAATACAATCATATCTGATTTAATACAGTTTTATTAATAATATAATAATAACAATAATGTATATTAATAAGAGTGCGTAGACATCTCAAGGAATCTCAAGATGCTTTACAAATCTTCATTGTAAGATGATAGAAAGACAAAAGGTTGTCTTAATAATGATATATATATATATATAATGTTTGTGTGTGTAAGCCCCTAAAAATATACATATACATATTTTTGTGGTACTGCTGTTTTAAAGTTGCTAATGCTAGGTAAAGGTAAAGTGAATGCTACATTAATTTATTAGTGTTGAATGTCATTTTAAAATTATTGGACTTGTCAATTCTTTCCCCTGAAAACTCCAAGGTCTCAATTTTTTAGTGAAAAATGTCAGACAAGGTTTAAAGATTTATAGGTTTAAAGCCCTCAGAATGGCAGCATTGTTAGCAATGGTTCACTAGTGCCACCAGTAGAAGTGCGCTAACTGGCTTTAATTTGCGTTTGCATGGGTGAGGTTTTATTTTATACTTGGTTCAAATTACTCTTACCCTCAGGAAAGAATCCAAAGATCCATTCTCCATATATTCCACCACTATCATCACTGGACGACCTGCACACAAAAACAGGACAATCTGTAAAAATATATAAATCACAAGAAAGAAGATCATCAGCTGCACCTGTAGCTTTTGTTGATTACTACAGACAATAATATCGATGCGAAAGAAAAAGGAACAGAGAGCCTGCTGACTCAAACACCCTAACAGAATCTAAATGGCAGGCGCTTCAATATCTTCTATTATATGTGCATTTTGTGACTTTTTCTGCTCTTTTCCAGGTAAATTGAATGTATTGTTTGTGGTAATTGACTATATGTACTGTGGGGGCTGAGTATTCCTTTAAAGGCAGAGACAGCAATCAAGCTAATCAATACGCATTGCAAACAAAGAGGGAGCATTTTGTGTGTCACTCAAATCACCTCTCCAAACATGAAAATGCAAGAAATTCTGTTAACTTGAACTTATTATAGCAGTAGCAAGGGGAATTATCAATGAATGCAATAAATACACGTCATTTTCACCCCCAAATACATAACAAATGCACAACGTCTTCGCACCAGTCCACTTCTCTTTTCCTGGAATACATGTGACACAAGAGCAGAGCCACCCTGGCCCCACCTATTCATCATTACACACACCTGCAGCTAATTCTGGACTCATTCTCTTTGGAGCTGTGTTCAAAAGCTAGGCTGTGGTCCAATTGGGCTGCATTTCTAGACCGCAGTTTTCTTCAGGAGGATCCTTCAAAAACAAGAGAGAAATGCTGCCTGTTCGGATGATTTTCAAGGACACCACCTTCTACAGATCATGGTGCCCATAACCACTTTCTTTGCCTAAAGAGTTTGCAAAAGAAATGCCAGTGGATGGAACCAGCTCGTGTTTGCTTAAAAAGGCAAACTACTGTAAAATTTACTATTTGCTACTTCTTTAGCTGTGTATCTGGTTAAGGTGGTGTAAACTTAGCAGGACATGAAATTAACCAACTTTCAGCCAGTTGATCAGTTATTAGTTCACAGGACAAGCTTTTCAACTACAAATAAATGAATGGTCTGCCTGTCACATTGCATCGTTCACATCAGTGTTTAGCTTGCCAGCTTACTATCGTTCACATCAGCATTTTTTCTTGATGTGACAAAGTGACCTTGTTAGACTGTTTTGTGTTGCGTGATGTAATACAAACATTCTTCACAGGGCAGTGTGAAGGCGAGGGCCCACCTTCATCATCTGCAGCCTAGTCACTGGAATGTAGTTAGTGCATTTATACTGTTTTGACCCATAGTCCTCGCAAAATGCCAGTGCATGCTGTGTCTCCTTTATATCCCTTGGTCCCTGTGTTGTCTGACTCTTGGTATTTTTTAGTTTTAGGCCATAGATTATCACTGTGTGCACCAGTCAGTGTGTGCTATAACCTCTACCTTGGACTTGGTTCATGATCTTTGTTTTAAGCTCATGAACACATATATCCTGTTACAGGTGCCACTGGTCAAATGTTTTGTTGATTGACAATAAATACAAAAATCGTGTACAGTGAACACATGTCTAACACATTTTCATACACATTTACTGTATATTTGATATAGTGGAAACAATCAAACATAAAATGGCCTGTGCAAGCTTATATATTTTATATTTTTTTATTCATTTTGTTATATTTTATATAAAAGATATTTTTAATATTTTATGTAAGGCATAATGTAAAGTCTGCCAGTCATCCCTGAAAAAATATATCCCAACAGGCTAAACAGGCTAAAAGGTCTTGCTTTGTCCTGAAGGGAATTTCTTTTTCGATAATGACCATCAGACTTTACATTATTCCCGTCATTACAAAGCTACTTACAAAAGAAACTTCACACAGTATCTTACTTTAATCATTACATTGCCATTGTGAGGGTCCTGCAGAGAAAAATAGTCCTTCTAGCAAATAAAACTTTAAAGTTGCTGATGGGTCTCCACAGTGCCCACAATGCCCTGTTACAAGCCAGTGGGAAAAGTGAGGTTAACTCAGAGAGTGTCATTCAGACACGCCAGCTAGGGGGTTTAGTGAGGGAGTTAATGCCATCTAGCCTACATGGATGGTCATGGCTAAGACCCTGAAAGTGCTTACACATGACTAGAACCAAAATCTCTCAATGCTAGCCATGAAGAACACTTTGCCACATGCAGAGTTGGCTTTTCTCTTTCTCTGTACAAGTTCTCACAGAATCACTCACCATGAGTTTCCATGAAGATTTTATTAAAGATGTGAATCAGAAGCACAGTAGACACTGCCACTGACAGCAGTCATCATTTTTTTTTAGTGGTCATTATAAAGAAATATCAGCCCACCGAACGTAGGTATGTGCTATTTGGTTCAACTGAATTTTCTGCAGTGTTCTGAGCAACCGTGTAATAAGCATTTTTATTTTATTTTTATACTCTATACATTCTTCTGTTCCAAATATCTAAATATTATGTCCGAAAAATTAACAAAATCATCAAACATAAGTGTTTTCTTTGCAGAGTATTTTTGCTTATTTACCCTTCAACAGGACAAAATCAACAGAACATGAAATCTGACCATCGAATTCAAACTTTTGCAGACAACTGTACATACAAAGCATTTAAAAACTGACCCATAAACTCCCCCCACTCACTTTACAACCTCCATCATCACCTGTACCAGTGGCATCAGATACGCTTCACTCTGCAGTTACCGCTACGCTTCCTCTCATCCACTCCTTCTAAAGCAGTCGTCTGATTCCTCTAATTATCCCCAAACTGCCTGAGCTATTAGACTGATTAGCCAAATCCCTGCTGAGGGGAGGGCTGTGGATGGAGTGAATATGAAAAGAGAGATGAGTAAGAAAAGGAAAGAAAGGCTAAGTGAGGTGTTGGGAGTGTACACGATGAGGCTGGTGAGTATTTGTGTTTGTGTGTTCGACTTCAATGTGGCATTGATTCAAAAGTGCATCAAGCGGCCTTGTGGCGCTGATCCGAGGAGCTGGGTTAGATGCTGACTCGGGCAAAATAATGGATGTTCCCTTAAGAGACATTGATTTGAAGAGCATGTAGAAATGATAACCTCTGCGTACATACCTGGCTTCAAATCCATTTTTGCCATTTATTTAGCTTCACTTAACTAACTCAACTACCTCAATTAAACAACAGAATGTTCCAGAATTACCTGCAATAAATCTTTTTTCATTGGAGTTAAGATTTTTTCTCTTTCACCGTAAAATGAACCTTTGAGAGATGAGGTTTCGCTAGGTTACATTAGGTTTGCAACAGTATTTACAGGGAACACATTACCTGTATTATTCTTGTTTTTTGCTTTTTCTTGTTTATGTTTGATGTACAAAAACAGTCATAATTCACTTTTACAGTTTAATTTTTCAGAATTAAAAAGTCTTTTTTATAAATATATACATATAAAATAGACCTGTTCTGATTGGCTAACCTGTATTGTGCCTCATTCAAAAAGCAATCCAGGCTGAAACCCATATATATATTCAGTGTAAATGGACTGAGCTAAGCTGCTTTATGTTAAGTTATTTGAAAATGCACTGTTTTCACAAAATGATTCAATCAAATTGAGCTATTAACTTCCGCATATTGATCCTTGCATACTACAATGTTTCTTATTATGTAAACTGCAATGTCTGAACACTAAATGCATATTTTTTTTATTTCAAAAAGCAATAAAATGAAAGCTTTCTTAATATGGGCTTTTTAGAGTTACACAGCTATGCAAGTTGATGAGCTAGACAAACCATAACAGTCTTTAAAAAGCAAATACACAACCAATGCAAATGCTTTTGGTTTTATGTGTGTAGGTGTGTTCTCTTGATTATTTCCAAATGTCTACTCTGCCCTGTAACATCTAATACCTGCTTTACATCTATTTGATCAGGATATTTTTAATTAGTTCTGCTGATAGAGTAATTTCCATTCCATTGCTTTTAACTGAATAAATGTTAATTTAAAAGTATGTAATGTAGTATTATATAGCACAAACACACTCAAGGGGCAGATGGATAGCTTCCTTGGCTGGCCTAAGACTTTTGAACAGTTCAGTACAATGGGAGGAATGATATAGGCCTCTAATAATGTAAATATGAAGTTAACATGAGCTCTGATGATTTGTGAAGTTGGAATCTTACTTTTAGTGACCACCCCCTCCAGTCTGATGATGTTAGGGTTGTCGAACTGTCCCATGATGCTTGCCTCTCGCAGGAAGTCCCGCCTCTGCCGTTCAGTGTAGCCACCTTTTAGTGTCTTTATGGCCACGGGGGTCTCCTTCTTTCCAGGAGTTCGGAGACGGCCACTACAGACTTCCCCAAACTCACCTACCGTGAACACCAACACAGTACTTAGGATTCAAGAGATAACACACTTGCAATTATACTCTCTAGTCACTAGGTGGCAGTAACATGATTTCAGATCTATGGTTCAGCAAAATGTTTCATTGTGTTGTAAATCTTACAAATCTGGACTTAAAGGAGTTTGACAGCATTTTCCAGCTTAATCTCTATCTGCCTCATCTGCAGCATACAGTACAGTCACCACAAACAATAATTTACAAATGTATCCCTGTATTTTTGAAAAAAGCAAAACAAAAAATGTACTCAAAACCCAATTACTGCAGAACTCACCTTCAGCATTGATTCTATTCTTTTAATATACTTCTCAAAGAAATATATTTAAATAAATGTAAAACTGTGAAAATGTAAACTGTATGCTACAGATGTGGCAAAATAAGATTGGTTGACAATGGAATATTCCTTCAAATCTGCTAAACTGACATCTGTTATCAAGTTAAGATCAATATAAACCCACATGAGTTAAACCAGATGTGAATCCAGTAATCAATAAAATTAATGTCTAATTAAAGATTTAGACAATACAGTCTCCAATAAAGCACAGAAATGTATTGTATGTGTGCTGAGTTCCTTGCTGTCTTCAAGCAACGACTCAAAACGCACCTCTTCAAGGAGGATCTTGGAAATTAACCAGCCTTATATTTACTGTGCATTTATTGTTACTGTCTATTGTTTATTGTTTACTCTTATATACTTTATGGTCTTTTGGGTTTACAAGTTTGGCAGAGTTTGTTATGGTGTGTAACTTAGCGAGTAGTATCTTAGTAGAATGACAGCTGTTGGGTTTAGCCCTACAGATAGAAGATCAGACATGTTTTTCGCCGCTCTGGATAAGCGCGTCTGCTAAATGCTGTAAATATAAATGTAAATGTCTTTAAAAAGACAGGTTCACACAATGATATCAGCTGATGCCTAGTGTAAAAAGATGGATTTTTAAAGCATGGCATTAATGAACAGACCACTAAAACAAAATGCTGATGCTTATACCAGCTCCAATAACTCTCTCTATGCGGATGCGGGATGGGTCGATCTCTTTGGCGAAGTCGTGGACAGCCTGAGTGGGATCCTCATAAGTGTCTGGATCAACATAGGTCTTTATTCCTGGGAATGGCACTGGAGAGGACAACAAAGAGCAAAATGAACTGCTTAGCATGCTAGGGTCAACTGCTTAGCTGGTGAGCATTAGCACTGTGTAGAAAACAGGGTGGTGTTTACTTTCTCCCCACTCTTGTAAAACCACATAACTGTGCACAGTGTAGTGGCTTCCCAGCAGTTATCACACCTGCTGCACTTCCTGATGGGCTAGATAATTAGCTGGTGAGCTGAATCAAGTGTGCTACAACTATGCAGTGCTGCATCTCTGTAAGACTAGAGGAAACAAACAGTATGCAGCAAGTGTGTGTGTGTGTGTGTATGTTTGAGACTGAAAAAACAGGGCTATTTTACAATTTTGATTTTGGTTCTTCACCAATCAGCCATAGCATATCATAGCATAACACTCACAGGTAAAGTGTATTATGTTAATTGTCTTGTTTCAGTCAGTTCATGCGGTTGATGTGCTGGAAGTAGGAAAAATGGGTGAGTGTAAGAATTGGAGCCACGTGGACAAGAGCCTTATTGTGATTGCTTGATGGCTCGAGTGAGAGCATCTCCAAAATGGCAGGTCTTGTGGCCGTCGGTGAAACAGAAACAGGGCCATGGGCACCGGAGGCTCACTGATGCATGTGAGCAGTGAAGGATAGCTCATCTGGTCCAATCCTTGCTGAAGAAGGTGACCCAGTCTAATCAATCACATTTTCTTTAACATCATGTGGACCGTCAGGTGTGAGTCCCTTACATGGGGAAGTGATGGAAACAGGATGGGAAGATGGAAGCAGTGTGTTGTTCTGGGCAATGTTCTTATGGAAAACTGTGGATCCTGGCAGTCATGTGGTTGTCATTTTGACATGTACCACCTACACAAACATTACTGCACACCAAGTACACCCCTTCATGTTAACCAGCATTCCATTATAGCAGTGGCCTCTTTCAGTTGCATAACGCTGCCACACTGCAAGGATTGTTCAGGAATGGTTTGAGGAACATGATGGAATTCGAGGTGTTGACATAGCCACTAAATTCCCCAGATCTCAATCCATTCTGTGAGATGTGCTGGATACCAGAAGAACGGTGGTAGAGATATTACATTTTGTGGTTGCTTTGCTGCCTAGGGGACTGGGCAGCTTGTATTCCCTGATTCAGCTTTGCATCACATCAAATAGTGCTTGAAAATGTGAGAAAAATGTGAGGCCATCTGTCCAAAAGTTGAGATGGACCTTTCACCAGGAAAATGATCCTAAGCAACTAAACAGCAAATCCAGAAAGGCAAAATATTGTGTGTGATTTGAAAAGGGCAAAACATGCAAGAAAATCCTCCACTGCCATTGTCCACCATTTTTACATCTGTTCACTGATGATTCTCTAGGGTCCAGACAAGATGATGGGGAATAACAAATGAGGAAGAGAAACAGGTTAACTACAGCCTGTAACTGTAAACTATAAAGGTCACCTACAGTATATGGTAAATGAAGCTGATTAAATAGGTTATTATTGTGATATAATACAAACATATGTATATGGACATACGTAGCACATATGTGCATAAAGGAATAAATGTGTAGGGGTGTGTACCATGTCCATTCTGATACTGGGTTCTTCTCTTGTCTTCTGATTTCAGCTTGGACTTGATGTACCATTGACATCTGTGAAAACAACAGAGAGAAAAAAAACACCTTTAGTAACAACAAAAAAATATCCTATATATCCTATGTAAAAAAAGTTGATTGCGATAAAGCTGAAAAATCTAAAATCTAGAGGTGCAAAACATACACATGGCTTTGCCTATAGTATGGAAAGTAAAACTTTGATGCTGAAATAATAGTCATAATGTAGAATCAGATTTTTTAGAGCACAAAAATGTTGTTTAAAATGTAAATAAATAAATAAATAAGAAAGAAAGAATAAAAGAAAAATGAAAGAAACAAATAAAGGGAAAAAAGAAGAAAAGAAAGAAAGAAAGGAAGAAAGACAGAAAGAAAGACAGAAAGAAAGACAGAAAGAAAGAAAGAAAGACAAACAGAAAGAAAGAAAGACAGAAAGAAAGAAAAAAGAAAGAAAGAAAGAAAGAAAGAAAGTAAGAAAGAAAGAGAGAAAGAAAAGAATGTAATATTGATGTTCCCTTACTGACAATGGTATCAGTTGTACCTGGTTGCTGTGTGCTGTCCATGGTGCTGAATATTTCTAACATCACTCTCACTGTTCATACCTGGGAACTAGCCTCAGTGAGACAGTAGTTGAGCAAACAAGGTACACGACTGAGTGTCTGTGACCATGATCCTGAATCCAAGTCCTGGCAAGCCAAATCAACTCCACACCATGTACATTTCCGATGCTTTGATGTACAAGTAAGTCGCTTCTGCTGTGTCAAATATGGGCCTAAAGGGCTGTAATCATTCATTCTGTGTCCAATTGAACCCTCTTGATTTATTTGTGAGCTGCTGACGAGGGTCTGTTATCTGTCTCAGGCCGCTTCTCCTCCACGCTCCATCTCCACATCACACAGACACAGCGGGGAGCCCATTAGCCCCGGAGCACTGTGAGTGGACGTGAGGACACTGAAACCACAGCAGCCGCCTTAGTGTCACACACTCAGTGCTGATACAGCGCGTTAGGATGGTACAACTGAACCAACTCATTGCCTACACCACCATGTGCATTACGACTAATTAGGTAGAGCCCCACTGAGCAGCCAGTTGGAAAATAAGAAGGACCTATTTGGAGACGCATGAAAGCGCGGGGAAAGAAAAGTTAAAGGTAATGAGAGAGAAAAATGAAAGAGAGAGATTAGAGAGATTAGACAGATAAATTAGAAAAAAAACAGGGGTGCAGAGAGTGAAACAGTGGTGTAAGTCATAAAAGGGACAAAAGAGACATACGACAGAGAAAGAAAGTAAGAAAGAGAAAAAAGGAAATAAATAAATAAATAAATGAATAAAGAAGGCAAAAAAGAGAAAAAAGTTTGAAGGAGAAAGAAAGTAAGAAAGAAAGAAAGAAAGAAAGAAAGAGAAAAAAGAAAGTAAAAAAGAGAAAGAAAAAAGAAAAGAAAGAAAGAAGAAAAGAAAGAAAGAAAAAGAAGGGAAGAAAGATAAAAAATGAAAGTAATAAAGAGAAAGAAGGAAAGATAGAAAAGAAATATATATATATATACACACAATAAAAAAAGATAAAAGAAAGAGTTTAAGGTGAGGATGAAGAGAAAAACAGGCCCAAATTGGATATAGAGAATGATAAAAAGAGAAAGAAGAGACAAAGAAACAGAGAGATGTGTCTGCAGTCCTGCTCTCCATACCTGCCAGTGATGAGGAGGAAGAGCGTGAGGATGATGAGCAGAGAGAAGCCTCCAACTGCTGCTGTAACAATCACCAACACCTGCCCCTGATCAGACACCTCCTCTGAGTCTGAGGGAAGGGGGGGGGGCATATACATTCATCCCAGATAAAGGGTATTTACATTGACACACTCTCACTGTTAATGGGAAGACGAAACTCTGTAAAGTACTGAGAGTGGACCTCCTCACCTTCGTCCCCTGTGGAGAACTCAAATTTGTGGCTGTAGCTGCTGTAGCCAGCTGCAGTGCGAGCGCGCACATGGAAGACATAGACAGTGGAGGCCTTGAGTCCTGATACGATCGCACTAGGCACCTTAGTACGAGTAGAGGAGTAACTCAACTGCTCCTGCTCCTAAGCGAGTGAGTGAGAGAGAGAGAGAGAGAGAGGCAACACTGAGGTTCCCTTGAGCAAGGTACCGTCCCGCTACGCTGCTCCCCGGGCACTGTCGGTAGCTGCCCGCTGCTCCACGTGTGCACGTGTGATGGGTTAAATGCAGAGTCACGTTCACTTAATTTGTCAAAACATTTCACACTCTTTTATTACTAGTCATTCGAAATCCGTTAAGAGGACTACAACAGCCTGTTAGGGAAGCCTTTCTGTTCCACCCTTAAACGATTATAAATGAGGCCAATAAGTTATTACATGAATGTATGAAAGCTGTAAAAATCAATTGCATCACATCACAAAGTAAGATTCGTACGCTGTGTACAAAGGAACAAAGCACTACACATACACCATCTGACTTAAAAGCAGACCAGATCTCTCTGTCACTGTGTTTCAAAATCTGTGAGTCCTGGAACATCCAAACAAAGACCACTGTGGTAACTTTAACAACTAAATTACCGAGAGAGAGAGAGAGAGAGAGAGAGAAAGAAAGAGAGAGAGAGAGAGAGAGAGAGAGAGAGAGAGAGAGAGAGAGAG
>JBBPDA010050701.1:0-2500 GCA_037974385.1 Arnoldichthys spilopterus
CTAAACTACTGCAGTAAAGAACCACACCAAGATTCTAAACTACTGCAGTAAAGAACCACACCAAGATCCTAAACTACTGCAGTAAAGAACCATACCAAGATCCTAAGGAGCTGTAATAAATAAACACGCCAAGATCCTAAACTACCAAAGAGAGGAAATTCCATATGCCAAGATACTACTAAAGAGAGAACTACAGTAGTAGATACATGTGCCAAGTATGTCTCAGCAAATAAAAAAAATCTCACTTCCTTGGCCCCTACTTTTCACGATTTGGTCTTTGTTAAAGTCACTCAAATCCTTATACTTGCCCATTTTCCTGCCTCTAACATGTAAACTTTAAGAACTGACTGTTCACTTGCTGCCTAAGATATCCCACCACCCCGACAGGAGCCACTGTAATAAAATAATTAGACAATTAGTCAATGTTGTTCACCTGGTTTTCATGTTGCAGCTGATCAGTGTATATAACACGTCCCATATGTAATATACGTAAACATTGTTATCGGAACTATTATCGCCATTGATATTTTTTTAATCATAATTAAAAAATATCACCCACCTTTCACATTGTCTCAGAATTTTATGTTGAAAGGATCAATAAACATTGTCCAAAATGACCATGACTAACATCATTACATTATTAATGTCCCTCTCTTGTAAAGTCACTTTTTTGGAGATACAAGGTTTTGTTTAAATAGCAATAATATATAAATGGCCCATATATGTATTATATACACATTCAGGAGCCATGGCAACTCGTTTGAATGTTTAAAAAGTCGTTTTCCGTGGTTAATGTTTCTTCTATGTGAGTAAAAGCCTGTTCTACATGATTCTTACCAAAAATTGATTCTGTCTGTCATATAGAATATATATGCATATAGATCTTTACACTCAAAATGAAAAATATATCCAAACATGTTTCTGAGATCTCCTTCTATCATCCCATACCCTCCCCGCTCTGAGTGTGTGTCTGCCAGTTAATGAATATTTCAGAAGAGTTATTTCTCTGATGCAAATTTTTTTTTTTTTTAAATCACACCCGACTAAGGAACGGTAGCACTTACAGCATTCACAGCACACATGCGTATGTACTTGTACATGTCTGTGAGTCAGGTGTGGGCGGAGTAGAGAGAAAAGTCTCAAATAAAGAGAAAAAGAGAGGGAAATAGAAACGAGAGAGTATAAATAGACAGTTTTTTCAGTCACAATACACTAGACAGTACCACATTAGAGCAAGAGACAGGATGTGTGTGTGTGTGTGTGTGTGTGTGTCTCAACATGCCAAAAACTGGCAGAAGGTTGTTAAGAAAGGGGGACGGCCTGAAATGAATTCCGAGGGAGCAAGCTAGAGGACATGAGTAGAAGAAAACAGGAAGGAGGAGTAGAGAAATGATGAATGGAAAAAAAAACAGGAGAAAGGAGGGAGAGGGGAGAGAACAGGGAGATGAAAAGGCAATCAGGGGCTAATAATATAGCACGGCTAGGTGAATAGAGAAGCAGAGGAAACAGAGATGAACAAATATATATAAAAAAAGAATGACATGACAGAGGGAAGGGCAGGGGAAGGAGATAAAAGGAGGTCACAGGGATGAGAGAGCACTCACTGGATGTTTTGCAGACAGTCTGCCACTAACTGTACTCGTCTGATTCCATGTGGAAGAGATGAACGACTAAGCAAGAGAGAGAGAGAGAGAGAGGGAGATAAAGAGAGAGAGAGAGAGAGAGAGGGAGAGAGATAGATATATATATATAGAGAGATAGATAGAGAGAGAGAGAAAGAGAGAGATAAACATTCAGTCTTCAGTAGTATTCCTTTGCACTGAGGTTCTGTAATCAGATCTATACATTTAGAAGAACCTGTTTGGGACAGAAGTGAACGTAAATGACTAATAACCCCGTAGTGCCACCTTGTGTTACCTTCCCTTGGTCCATCACAGTCTGGTTTGAGGCTGCCAGGAGACAGGACAGGGACCGACTGCCATACACAGCGAGGACAGCAGAAAAAGATCATTGGTGCCCCCCTGCCCCCCCTACAAGAACTGTACTCCACTAGAACCAGGAAGCGGGAAGCTCAGACTCCACACACCCTGGTAATGTAATCTCTCAAGGTAATTATTGCCATTTTGTTGAATACCATACACTTTTGCCAAAAGAACAGCAAGTCTGCTCTTGTAATGTTATATAAGACTACAGAAGAGAATACAACAGAAAGGATTTTTGACCACTGATGGCAACCTCATGATGTCACTAAACTCTGTAATTCCTCACTATGACTGCTGACAAAAATAGCCTTGTCTCCAGGCTGGTATGTAATAGTCGCCTTAACTGTTAGCATGGCATGTTTAGTGAAGCAGCTATTTTCTTGTATCCATTCCCCTAATGAGAATTTGCCTTATTGCAATGGAAAGCTTATAAATCTTTTCCATGGTGATGTATGACTCAGGGATTTGTGCTCTGAGTCATGTAAAAACAGAAAATCATTGATGACTGCATACAATTT
>JBBPDA010050701.1:5000-13830 GCA_037974385.1 Arnoldichthys spilopterus
TGGAAAGAGAAAGACAAGGAGAGACAGACAGGCTACACGCTCTTGAAGAGGTAAGGGCCAAAAAGAACCAGGATAAGCCATCAATATTAAATCTCCATTCTTACTCCCTGGAGCAGAGTGTTCCTCTTAGAATGCTCTTAATCGCCATCTCTCCCTCATACACACATGCACACACATAGGTGTGTGAGGGAGATTAGACCAGGCAGCTGTGGGGATCCCTGATACAGCAGACAAACACTCCTTTCTATTTATAACTGTTGTGTGTTGTGTGTGTGTGTGTATTTGCATATGTGATTTCACAACCATGTGTGAGAAAGAGATTAGCAACTCGAACCAAACTGAATCACAGAGACGAACTCAGGCTGAGAATATGCACCTCCACAATCTCTTTCCCTCTTGCACAAACACACACACTTTATTATTACCCCCAGCATCTCCGATGTTTCCTTTAAGGATTCTTTGTCAACATGGATCCTGTGGCTCTCCATAGCTGAGTGTGTGAGAAAGAGAGAAAGAGAGAGAGAGAGAGAGAGAGAGAGAGAGAGAAAGTGAGAGAGTGAAAGAAAGAGCAAAAGGAAAAAAGAGCGAAAGAAATAGAGAGAAAGAAAGAGAGAGAGAGAGAGAGAGAGAGAGAGAGAGAGAGAAAGAAAAAGAGAGACAGAAAGTAAAAAAAGAAAGAGAGAGAGAGAGAGAGATACAAAGAAAGTGAGAAATAAAGAAAGAGAGAGAGAGAAAGAAAGAAAGAACGAAAGAAAGGGAGAGAGAAAGAAAGAAAGAAAGAGAGAGAGAGAGCGAGGGAGAAAGAGAGAGAGAGAGAGAGAGAGAGAAAGAAAGAGACAAGAGAGAGAAAGAAAGAAAGAAAGTGAGAGAGAGAAAGAGAGATAGAGAGAGATAGAGAGAGAGAATTTTAACTACTACTCAGACTAAATTAACCTACCACGTATCGTCTTTTCCGTTCTTTAACATAGGTTAAACTAGGGCTTTGAATTAGCTGCATCAGGTTTGTTGTGAGCATTGAAAACAGTAAGGTGTGTAGATCGGTGGAGCCCCATACCACTGTTCTACAAGTTACTACAATATTCATGACATGCTCAGCATGTTGTGATCTAATGTATCATGATAATATGAACATCATTGATCGTATTGTTCTGATTATTGTTCTGATTATTGTTCTGAACTCCACATTTTAAGCAGCCAGGTTACTGAGAATGTTTGCAGTGTGTTGCATAATGGCATTTCTAAATAGTGCACCTGCTAACAGTGGAATCATCTTCTGTTCCATGCAGAAGTACAGCTGCCACAGACCCTGTGTCTACCAAGGGAGCAGAGAAAATGTGAGTGTGTATGAAGTTATTTTGGGGCTGAAAGGTATTTTTGGGTCAGAGGGGTGTACCTGCAGCTTGTTCCGGAGCTCCACCATTAGCCTGTGTAGGTGAGACAGACTGGAGATCGCCCGAGTAACCTGAAAAATTCATTGATTTGGGGAAAGGAGAGGAACAGGTTCAGTCCACATGAATATCTAAAAATAAACGTTTGACCTTCCTGGGTAGAAAAACAGGATGTAACGGTGCATCCATGCGACAAACAAGCATGTACAGCTTACAGACGTGTGTTCATGGGTCCCAACTTCACTGTATCTTTGCACAAGTAGTGGAACAAGTCTGTTTTCTACCTCCTTGTGTAATTTGTGGAAAACCAACGTGTTTGCATGTGTTCTGACCTTACTGTCTCCTAGCGGAGGATGTGGAGAAGTATGGGTGGCTGGAAGTGTGCAGTGCTTAATGAACAGGTCCTGGAAACAGCAAGCGGAGTCAGCAGGGTCCAGTAACCAGGCTGCAACCTGAGGATCCAACACCTGACACCTAGCCACTGTGCAGGAAAGCACAGAAACCACCCCTACTTCATATCCAACTGCATTAAGACAATACATTCCTACAACACTTACACAAATACTGAACTGCTGCTTAAACACTGACTTAAAACCAAGGACACTGTACAGACTGTGTATCACTGCATGTATAAGAGGAGGCGTATACTGGGATTTTAGAGAGACATATGCCGTTATGACGGAAGTCCATTGTCATTTCAACAAGACATTGCTTCACTGAGTGAGTGTGAGTGTGGGCTTGACTTGCCTGACAGCAGTTGGTAATGCCTGGTTTTAAGGGCTGTTTAGTGACTGAACTTTGCCTCTTTGGTTTTAAACTGTAGCTATAAGCCTAATGAAACTGAAACTGAAAGCCAATCGCATTTAAACCCAATGCCAACCGCAAACAATTTAGTGGCATTCAGCTTGAACAATTTATCATGTCAAACTTTAGTCTAAAATGAAGAGCAAAGTTTAGTGATTTCCCTGATCTACAGACATCCCGACCTGCAAAAACCTTTCGGGAGACTTGGGATGTCTTTCGGGAGACTTGGGATGTCTGGATCTAACACAGCAACTAAACCTGATCGCTACAAATGATCAAATAATAAGTGTTTTCACACCCCTGAATACCCGAGTCTGCACCCAGGACTGATTCTGGACTTGGTTTGGGTGACGAGCTCATTACTACAGGTTTGTTTTCCCAAAGGAGGATTTCAATCAATCCATGGTTCGGAAGGAAAGTTCCATACATTACTTTTGCCCATGATGCTTCTGCAAAATGATAAATAGTAGTTTTATCCCTTCACTGTTTGAATATATAAGGACAGTAACTCTATGATTAAGTGCACAAGTCCTGGCCCAAAGAGATGTTTAGCTTTATAACACATTACGTTTTGTGTTCCACACACCATCTGCAATCGTATCTCTCTGTAACACACACATACACACTTAAAGCTATTTTTGTCGGACAAAATAATAAATAATAGTTTCATCCTTTTTATGACTGACAATAAAAAAGACAGTAGTTCACAACAGAATTATATATGGTGGGCTACCAACACTGCAGCAGGAAAAGAAGAAGAGGAAAAAACACACAATAGCCAGGTGTGGTACTGGGGGTGTGGTATATAGTACAAAGCTGCAAGTCTGCTACAAATATGCTCTCGTTTGGGCCACAAACGATGGTATCGGATATGTATTTTAGTTTTAACCTCAGTACGGGTGCTTGCCCTTATTTCCACCTTCTGTCCCACTATGACAAAACTTGCAATATAGAGCAATACAAGAAAAGTAACCAATCGCATTGCTTGATGCTCCGTGCCAGGAACGAATAGGTTTCCCACATGCTGCAGATAACACTAAAGTTCACCCAGATAAGTGTCTTCTGGAGGACCAGCGATTGGCACTCTGGACCCGGTCTGAGGTCCAAAATGATTTGCCATCATTTAACAATATAAGCTTCATTACTTGTTATTTACATTAGGCCAACAATTCAGAGCAAACCTAAGGAAGCTCATTTCAGTCTTGACTCATCTATTGGTAAACTATTGATCAGGGGTGTGTGCATGATTTGCCTTATATAGTGTAAAGGTCCTATAGCAGTACAGAGGTCCTGGTTTGTATAACAAGGGTCAATGTCTTGCCTTGCTTCCAGCTCAGATCTTTGCTGAAATGCCCAAGTGCTGTCCGAAGCAAATCTTTAGCTTTATAACACACTAAACTTTGAGTTCCACACACCATCTGTAATAGCATTTCTCTGTAACACACATATACACAAGAAAATCAAACGCATTAGTAATTTATAATGACTCTGCTCCACATTTGTGTATTTAAGAACTTTGATTTTTCTTTCCCTCTCACCCAGACACACACCTGGTAAAAAGATCCTGGCTGGTTTGTGGGTCCTGCTGAGCCCAGACAGGTCTTTGCTCCAGCCTCAGAAAGAGGACGCTTTCCTCAGCAGCAGTATTCTCTTCCAAATCCAAAGACTGAAGATTTTTCTTCAGGAGAACAAGAAGCCCACAGGCAGCAGGGGCAGGCTTCTACACAACAGGACGCCAAAAACAGGTCATTGCACAAAGAGACTCCCACCTTTATTCAGGGCACAGTAAAATAAGAGGTTTCATGACTTTTTCATGGAAAACCAATAAAACGATCAATAAAACAGGCAGGGCAATTAGGCAGAACAGGCACTTGCAGACAGGTGATTAGTGTTATTAAATAGTACAATAAATACGAAAAACACCTCACGGATACAATGTTATTGATGTAATGGGAATGGGAATTCAACGTTGGCGTGAGAGTAGTATGTTTGGAATATTGTACAGAATATGAAATCTTAGGGGCATTGAAGAGTAATTAAGGTTTCAGGAAAGTAGAATTTGGAAAGCAATGCTACAGATATTGGAATGGGAATGTTGGGCATAAAAGTTGGAATATAGTGTTGAAGCAGGAATAGGATATTGAGGATGTTACAGTTGGAGTGAAATGGAACTGGGGAATTCATCGTTAGGGATACTGGAGTGGCAACATTGTGTTAGTGATGTTGGAGAGAAATGTCTTTAATGCTAAAGATGCTGGTGTGAGAATAAAAAATGAGGGGTGTTACCAGATAGAATGCAAAGCTACATACGCTGGAGAGGAAATACAGTGTTCTAGATACTCCAGTAGTAGTACAATGTTATGGTGTGAGAGCCAGATGTTAAAGGTGTGAGAGAGGAAATGTAATATTGGGGTGTGAAAGTGAGAATACAGTGTTAGGAATGTTGGGGAGTGATACGAAGTTAAGGATGCCAAGAACAAAAAGCAGTATGCAGTGGAACAGCCTTGGTCTACGGTCTTAGACTGTAGCGAGGATCATTTCCCATCTGCACACAATTCTCAGCCTACCTGTTCAGAGTCCAGTTGTGTGGTTCCATCCTGGTGCATCACTGAAACGACGATTGCCCTTGCTCTCCTAGCCTCCTCCAACACACACACTCTCTCTTCCTGTGACAGACGGCTGGCATCACGAACTCGGTGGTCAGAGGCCAAAGCTTGGGGGAGTTTGGATGATGCTGATGTCCCCCCTTCCTTGTCTCCTTCAGAGTGTATCTGGCTAGTCATTTCTGAAGCAGAGCTCTTCTGTTGGGGAGGTTTAGACATGTCGTTCTGGCTCTCTGCTTTGCGTTCTAGATTCTTCTGTTCAGTCTGAGGGTTAAAGGTCTCCACCGGCCTCTTATTCAAAGGCGGAGCACTTCTCGGCAGAGTCGAGAGCTGTGTACCCTTGCTCTGCAGTGTCTGGTGGAAAACCTGCACTTTTGTGCCTGGGGATGCTGAACGTAGTGGTAAGGGAGTGGAGAATTTTGCCATGCTGACTGTCTGTTTGGCACATGTTTCCTGGGACACAGTCATTTTGAGGATGACCTGTGAGGGTTGTGGGGGCTTCCATTTCCCAGGCTTCTTTGAAATAAGAACAACTTTGGTCACACTCTCCGCTCCAGGAGCCTTCTTCTCGATCTTTGAATTAAAGGAAAGAAATGAGACTAATTAGTAAACTGTTTTCCCAATGAGGCATTAAACTGAACTGAGCTAAATTCAGATGGCAGATATGAAAAATGAAACAAAAAGAAAATGATCTAAACATATCAGTAACTACTTGCGTGAACTGATTTTGATAGGTGTGTATGTTTAACAGCAGCCGTAAACAGAATCAGTCAATGTTTTGGTTGACCATCTTGATTGTATTTTGTACTTTTATTTAAATAAATCGTGAATTCGATGCCTGCAACATACTCAGCAAAAAGTTACACCACTTTAAAACATGCTACAATAAGCAGATACACTCATAACAGCTGATGCTATCTTGAATGGGTATAAATAAGCACCAACGGTTCACTTTTTACAAGCAAAAATGGGTCATGGCTCAGTGCAAGTCTGCAAAGAATTCTGCTCTTTTGCCATCTGTAGTACTGTATATTTCTAAAAGATTAAGAATTAGGAGAAATCTGGAACCACTGTTAAATGTGCATGACCATCAAGTCCTCAGAAGGCACTGCATGATTAACAATTTATGCTACTGTGATTAGCCACATGGGATCGGAAGACCATTGGAGAACTGTTGTCACTTAACACAGTCCACATACAGAAATGCACACTTAACTCTATTGTTCTAAGTAGAAACATGGGATTCTCTGGGCCCAAAATACAGTCGAAACATGGGCAGTCATCAGACTAGTCCATGTTTTAGCTTGTTATGCGTAAAAAACAGACTTTAGATTTGCCATGCCAAAGACAAAATAGATGATCCAGAATGTTAACAGCAAAAGGTACAAGAACAAACATCTGTCAGGGTATGTGGATGCATCAGTGTCACAGCATGGTTGATCTACATATGTGTAATGGAGAGGTGTATACTGAGACTTCAGAGAGACTTTATGCTGCCATCAAGACACATCTTTTCACAGAAAAGCCATGGTTGTTTCAACAAGACTCTGGCACGTCTCATTCTGCATATGCTACAAAAGTGTGGCTTTGAAGACACAGAGTGGGTGTGCCTCACTGTCTCCTACTGAAAATCTATGCTGCATCATGAACCTCATTATTCCCAACCGCACTCAGAATCAGATTTGGTCCAGTTTGTTTAACGACCGGCTATTTTAGCAAACACCCATAACAATAATAATACCTACAGCTCCAAAGGGATCAGGTAAAGCAGAAAAGCAAATCTGATTTGTGTGTTACTGCCTGCCGTCTAAATAGAGTCCAACCTTCAACTTTAGTCTTTCAAATTAGCATCCTTTACATCATCTGCATTTTTTCCATTATTCATTAGGTTCTGTCACCTTGAGATGACTTCACAAACATCCATACTAAGCATGGGAGATCACACTGCGATGCATTTATTCATCAGTAGCCACAGGAAATGAATAGCAACTGCAGTAATGTATCAAAAATATACAATACACAGCTCAAGCTACGTGGACATCTGAAATCCAAAATCATAGGCATTACTATGAAATATGTTCACCCATTGCTGCTGTAACAGACTCCACTTTTCTGGGAAGACCTTTCATTAGATTTTGGAATATGGCTGTGTAGATTCAGCCACAAGACTATTATTGAGGTCAGATACTGAGGTTGAGAAATAAGTCCTGGCCCCCGGTTAGAATTTTATCCCATTGGTTTTTCAGTCGAGTTGAGGTTTAGTGCAGGCCAGACAAGTTCTTCCATACTCAGCCTTCCTCAGGTTACGGTCACAAATTTGGAAGTGTACAGTTCTCAAAAATATCATTATATACTGCAGGGTGAAGATTTTCCGTTCACAGGTATTGAGTGGTTCAGCCCAAACGGTGAAACACAGTTCACCAGACTTATGCTGTCAGTGCCTTCAGGGGCAGTGTGGAACTGTGCAGTGTGTGATGCAACCGAGACCAGACAAAATGTACAGATATGCGCAGCTAATCTGCAGCTCCCTTCTGTGAGCTTTTGCAGCAATTTGTGTTGTTGTAACTCCTCGTTTAAACTGTGCATGTTTAAGCATTTCAACAGCGGTACTTACAGTTGGCTTTAGTGGCTTAGTGACTTGTCTGACAAGTGAAATCTTATCACACTGCCATGTTCAAAGTGACCAAGTTCTTCACTACAACCTGTTCTAGTGGGAACATTTGTCTGTGGGGACTGGATGGCTATATGCTTGATTCCATGACCCTGTTGGTGCATCGATCAATGGGTATAGCTGAAATAGCCAAATGCAGTAATCAGAAGAAGAGTCAAAACGTTTACTTGTCCATTTTGATCATGCTGAAGATAAAAAATGGTCAGTTTTAGATTTACAGGTTCAATGTTGTGTTCACCCTTTTAAAACTCAAAAGAACACATTTTGCAGGCTGTGAATGGCCATTTACTAGGCTTCATAACTCTGTAATGGTCTACCTTCAGCACAGTGTATCCTCTATAGCTAGAAGGGCATCAAGCATCAGTGAGTAGTCGAGGTATAAACATTCAAAAACAAAAGGTTCAGTAAAAACCTGTGATCTTTTGACACGGAGATGAAAGCGATTCATCCCACATGAAGCATTATGCCTCACAACAGTTATGCCTGGTTCACAATATAAATTCAGGCCAATTTCCCCTTCCTAACACTTCCAAAACTTCTCCTGAAATCAAGGCAATGTTAAAGAAATATCGCCCTAGGTTATCCTGTGGTAGTGCGTGTCTGAAATCCATTCTTTCATCGATCGCTACCATTCCAGTCTGGGCCACTTCAACTGTGAATTGTAAACCTGTTCAATATTTACGACTCAGGATCCTGTAGCGTGGGGTGGGTGTCAATACTGAAACACAGTGCTGAAGTCATGCGTGAACCACCGTACCCAGTTAAAGGTGAACTGAACAGAACTTTTTGCTGTACACAGGTAGTTCTGAGCGGTAGGATATGAATGTGCCTAATCTGAAACAGTAAGCGGTTCTATTCTCTTTCACAAGCACAACGAAATGTGACCTCTGCATTTAACCCATCATACACGTGCACACGTGGAACAGCGGGCAGCTATCAATAGCGCCCAGGGAGCAGTGTAGTGGGACAGTACCTTGCTCAAGGATACCTCAGTGGTGCCCGGGCTGGGACTCGAACCTGCGGCTTTAAGGTGCCAAAAGCAGCGTCCTAACCACTAGGACACCACTGCCCACAGGGCAGATCTTGTAGTGTGTGGGGTACTTAGAGGACTAAATTCAAGGACAAAAAAAAGTCATTATGTGTGGGATCTCTCGCGTCTTCTAACTCAATTTGTTGTACTTTTGTTCAAAATAGTCAATTAAACTAAATTAATACATATAAAGATAAAGCAATAAAAATCTTCAGACTACGGACATTAAACCGCCAAATCAATGTGAAAATAAAAAGTGCACACAATGCACTTTATGTTGTTGATGTTAGTTGTGTAGTGTTTGTGGTCCTGTGTTTCATGTAGCACCGTGGTC
>JBBPDA010050760.1:0-13828 GCA_037974385.1 Arnoldichthys spilopterus
TACCATGACAGACCCTGGCTTTTGGACTTGTTGCTGGTAACAGTCTGAATGATCCTTTTCTTCTTTGGTCCGGAGCATACAACGTCAATTTCTCAAAAAATACAGAAAATACTGATTCAACTGACCACAGTACATGTTTCCACTGTGTGATGGTCCATCCCAGATGCCTTTGAGCCCAGAGAAGTCAACGGCGCTTCTGGACACTGTTAACATAGGGCTTCATTTTGGCACAGTACAGTTAACTGGCATTTGTGGATGTAACTACGTATTGTGGTACTTGACAAAGGTTTGCCAAAGTAGTACTGAGCCCATGTGGTGATATCGCTTATAGATGAATGATGATTCTTGATGCAGTGCCGCCGGAGGGATCGGAGATCCTGGTTGTTCAGCTTAGGCTTGCGCCCTTGTCCTTTACACACTGAAATTCCTCCAGATTCCTTAAATCTTTTAATTATGTTATGCACTGTTGAAGGTGAAAAATCCAAATCTTTTCCTTTATTTCTTTGAGGAACATTTCAATAATTCTTTTCACATATTTGTTGGCAAACTGACAATCCTCAGCCAATCTTTGCTCCTAAAGGACTAGATCTTTCTTGGATGCTGCTTTTGTACCAAATTATAGATATAATCACCTGTTGACATCACCTGTTTCAAATCACATCATTATTTAACCAATTTACCTCATTACTAGCCATAAACTGCTCCTGTGCCAACTTTTTTTGGAATGTGTTGCAGGTCTGAATGACAGGAAAGGATGTAGATTTACAAGTGAAATGAAGTTGACCTGACAAAACATGAAATATTTTGTGTTCATATTGTCTGCAAAGAAATACAAGTCAAAGAAAATGTAGAAATCATTACTTTCTTTTTTTCATTTGCGTTTTTCATACAGTCCCAACTTTTTCTGATTTGGGGTTGTAGAAGGATCCTCCACATTAACTGCAGTCCTGCATCATAAGGTAGGAAGCAGTGGTAGATGTAACTGTGGTGTCAGTAATTGCTGAAGGTGGTGGAATATGAGTCTATAGGGATGAAGACCCTTCTAGAGTCTTTGTTTTTCTTTGCTTTATGGCGGTCAATCATCCACTCATCAGCAGTGGTCATTATAGGTATCTTTTAAAGCAGGACGGTCAGAGCCTGCAACCCAGGGGAGGCTGTAGAAGTGCACTGTGAGGACAGAGCGGCTATTCTGGGTAAAAGACCTGCAGCAAGCCCTCGAGCCAGCAGCCACTGCTGTACTACACGAGGTGAGAGAGAAAGAAAATAAAAAGGAAAAAAGAATGGAAGAAAGAAAGAAAAAGAATGAATGAAAGGAAAGAAGGGAGGAAGCAAAGAAGATATAAAGAAAGAAATGATGAGTAAAGAAAAAAGAAGGGGTGGGAAATAAAAACTCAAAAGAAAAAAAAATAAGTAAGAAACAAAGAAATAAAATGAAAAAGGTAAAGAGAGGAGAAGAAAGAAAGAAAGAAAGAAAGAAAGAGAAAAAGAAAGGAAGGAAGGAAGGAAAGAAAGAAAGAAGAAAGGATGGTACAACGAAACAAATGAGAAGGAAAGAAAAAAAGAAGAAAAAAGAAAGGGAGGAAAAAAAAAGAAAGAATATAAGAAAGAATAAAATAAATTGAAAGAAAAGTAAGTAAAAATGAAAAAAAAGGTAGGAGAAGAGGTAAAAGAAAGAAAGGAAAGAAGGAAGAAAGGAAGGTACAAAGAAAGAAATGAGAAAACAAAGAAGCAGAAAGAAGGAAGGGAGGAAAATAAAAACACAAAAAAGAATATAAGAAAAATTAATCGAAATAAAGTAAGTAAAAAAAGAAAAGAAATATGAGAAGAGATAAAAGAAAGTAAGAAAGAAAGAAAGAAAGAAAGAAAGAAAGAACGAGAAAAAAAGAAAAGAAGGAAAGAAAAGGCAAGATAAAGGCTGAAAGAAAAAAGAAGAAAGAAGGAATGACAGAAAAGTGTGAAAAACCCCACAGAGCATGGAAGAGTGCCAGCTAAGCAAACGCGTGCACTAAGAATAATCCGCGTTCTAAAAGAGGGGTGATAATAGCTGGCTATAGAGAGTGAAACCTGAACGCACTCCTCTGCTGATGAAACTCTATCCTTCACTGTGTTCCCTCACCAGCCCAAGCCAGCTGCACTTATCGAGTGGTTCCTGGAAGCGATTAGTTTCAAATCCGCTCTGAGATTTTTTTCCAACATCACAGCACTCCGGCAACAAAAGGGAACTTTATTCCTCGCCGCCCGGGACGGCTTCTATCTGTCTCTTTTTTTTTTACTCTCTGGAAAGGCTGATAGAGCTTTTCGTGGGGTGCACAGTGACGTCAATAAGTTCCTCTTATAAGAGGGCGAATAAACTTCACTATCAGTTTTCTAAGGAAGACACATTGTCCTTAAACATGCATTGTATTTACTGTGAGCTCAAAGTCAAGGTTATTTTTCTCATTCACATAGTTTACTCTAGGCATATTTATCATATGCAAATAAGTGTTATATAATGTAGCTCTGTTGACTCTCAAATCTATAAACATAAGCAAATTGTTTGAACTTAAAACCATTTCGAAAAAAGTTTTGTAAAATGCTATACAATTAGAACCTTTTTAGATTTCTCTTGAACCTTTATTTCACTGACAAAATGATGTTATAATGTTTTTGCTAAACAACTTTCCATCTAATTACACTTTTTGTACTCTTTGGGAACTGAAGATACTAAGTATTACAGTTTTTTAACTTCTGTAGTAATTGCTTGATACAAGATTTCAACTGCTCAACCGTTTGTGGGCGCTGTTGCCAGATTCTCCTCTTCATGATGTGCCATTTATGTTCAATAGAAGACAGATCTGGACTGGTGTCAGGCAAGTGCAGCACAACCACTCTGTTATAGTGTGTGCAAAATGAGCCCTGATGTTGTCTTACTGAAATAACCAGGGACTTCCCAGGAAAAAATGTCACCCTGATGGCAGCATATGTCTCCCTATGTTGGCTTTTACATCATTTGTTGAAAATGTGGACACATCTGGCAACACATTTCCAGTGTGTTTTGTTCCTTCTGAGATGAGGGCCTAGAGAATAGAATTGATGCTTGGCTTTTTGGTGAATTTTAGGTTATATTTCTTAATGCGGTGGCAGACTTTGTTAATCAACAACAGGTTTTTTGAAGTGTTATATGTGGCGATATTTATTGCAGTAGCATAATCGTTTCTCATACAGGGCCTTCTGATGGCTTGAAGGTCATGCATATTCATCAGTGGTTTCCAGCCTGAGATTCTCTAGATTACCTGATCTCTAGATTATCTTTTGACATTATAATGTACTGTAGATGATGAAAGTTGAAAATTATCTAAATTCTTTGCAATCTTGAAACGTTCAGCCAGGCGTTTTGAGTCATGACCCATCTTTGCTTGTAGAGACTGAGCCTTTGGTTTATGCTCTTTTTAAACAATCATGATACATTCATCAGTTGCCAGTTCACCTGCTTACTGAAGAACGTTTCAAAATGTGTAACTTAAATATTTGATAAACTTTTCACCTTTTTACCCTTTTTTTTCTGCCACATTAATATGCATACCTATGACCCTCACTCCTCTTAACAACCCATAGTTTTCAGAACCCACACTTTTGCTTTTGTTCTGATGTCAGGCCTGTCACCAGGAATGAAGGAAAGGTGAATGAATGAAAGTACAGGGAAATCCTCAGAGAAAATCTGCTCAAAAGTGCTCAGGAGCTCAGACAAAGGTTCATCTTCAAACACAACGATGACCTAAAACCTACAGCCAAAACAATACAAGAGAGACTTCAAGACAGATTTATGAAGTGTCCTTGAGTGGCCCAGCCAGAGTATGGACTTGCCTGACATCTCTGAAGAAACCTGAAAATAGTGGTACAGCAATGCTTCTCATGCAGCCTGACAGAGCTTGAAAGTGAAGTGAAAGTGACTATGTGTCATTGTGAACACACTCAAGCACCACAACAAAATGTGACCTCTGCATTTAACCCATCACACGTGCACACGCCCGGGGAGCAGTGTAGGGGGATGATACCTTGCTCGAGGGTACCTCAGTAGTGCCCGGGCTAGGATTCAAACCTGCAACCTTCTGGTCCCAAAGGCAGTGTCCTAACCACTAGGCCACCACTGCCCTACAAGGTTCTACTAAGAGAAATTGGAGAGAATTCCCTAAAACCGGTGTGTTTCCTACCCAAGAAAACTCAATGCTGTAATGATTGCAAAAGTAAATAGTTCCAAAATTCAGGATCTGAATAAACATCTGTAAATGTGAAATCTAATTTTCTTGTCAATGCTTGGAAACTGTATTATAAGGAAGAAAGGCTGTCTCTCTTAAAACCAAATTAAAAATGTCTTAGAAACAGTAATAACACATTCTGAAAGCATCTGTTTTCCCCGTAAGCTGATATGAAATTCATAATTAACAGTGAATTTTCATAATTAACAGTGAATTTTCATAATTAACAGTGCTTTTTTAATGGCTTCTCAGTGCTTAGTATGCCACTGTGCAAAACCTGTGTAACACTTAAAAGCATCCCTGGAGGCCAGGCACAGTTTGTTTGCTGTAAATTTGCAGTGCTGTGTAAAAGTTTGTGAACCCTTGTCACATTCAGTGGTTGAATTTAGGAAGCAAGTGCAGCAAGAGTACAAAAAAGGATTTATTTAAATGAAACAAGATGACAAAAACTATGAACATAAACGGGGTCATACATGGTAGAACTACATGGAAGACAACAGGGTGACATTCAGGGTAGACAACAGACAAGGGACTGAGGCTAAAGCAGGGGTTTAAATAGACCGCATCAAACGAGCAACAGCTGACAGGGAAATGGCGAGACATGAGATACAGCTGATGAGGCGGGACAAGGGCGTGGCTAGACATGAGAAAGGGAACCGAAACATGACATGGACACGTGGAACATGAAAACAAACACAGCCAGGAACTCGTGGGATGAGACACATTACAGAGCCCTCCCCCTAGGTCAGCGCCCGGTTGTGGGTGGGTTTTAGTTGCACCGGGATGTTGCTCCTAGGGGGAGGGGTATGTAACATATCATGCCCCTTGCGCTCCATGTGTCCGTGTTTGGTTTTGTAAAAGCCACATGCTCAGGTTCTTGTGTTCATTGGTAGTCATGCCCTAGCCCCGCCTTACAACTGTGTCTCTTCTCTCATCTCACCATGGTGTTCAGGTGTCCCTCTTTTGTGTGCACTATTTTTACCCCAGTGTTTGGTTTAGTCTTCATCGGTCAACTGTTGTCTTCCCAGTTATGTCTTCCTGTCATCCTTGTTGTGCCTTAGCTCTGTTTATGTCACTCAGTCATTGTTCTAAGCTTTGTTTTCTCTAGTACTAGTTTATTTCTTAGTTTATGTATCTTAGTTGTGTTTCTGTTTTCTTTAAATAAATCCATTTGGTTTAAGTTCACTGCGCTTCCAAATCAACCATATACGTTACAACCCTTTAGAATTTTCTATATTTCTACATAAATAAATATATGTCCTAAAACAGAGACAAAAACAAAGTAAACAAATTAGTCAACAAACAAATATTATACCTGGCCATTAACTATTGAGGAAAATAAATAAGTTGAAGCTTTAAAATAGAATCAGGTCAACTGGATCACAATCAGGTGTAAGTGTTGTATTTTAAAGACAGAGATGTATGAAAATCTTCAATGTAATGTGCCAGCAGGGCCAATGAAGACCCAAACACAGGGGCGCTAAAGGATACCAACTTTCCTGACCATGGCTGGAACCTCTGCAGCCATGCTTGCGAGACAAATATGGTTCATGCCACCATGCAGGGGGAGGAGCGCACCTGGAAACTAGATGAGTTGAACATTGTAATGAAGAAGAGTGGTGCAATGTTAAAAGTGTATGCTGTCAGCATAGCTTGCTAATTGTTAATTAAAAATTAAAATGACAAATAGTCTCTTTCACTTAACTTTAGCTATAAGGGCATGTTCTGGGGGATGCCAGTAACAGGGCCCTTGGGTTAGGAAAAACAAAACTTGAAGAAAGCATGCACGAGACAAAATGAGAACCCTCGCAGCAGAATGCATGCAGGGGACATATGCAAGACTCCTGCACCACAACTGACCATGCTAGGAGCCCACAAGAAGCTAAATGCTAGCCTTCAGCAACCCAACCAGCACACTCGCTATGAAAAAACAGCAACAGAAACCCCTGCTGCTACCACAGTCCACAGGGGGCAGGGGTGCAAAACTCAAGACTACTAGGGGAAAAGCCCAGCAGACGGGCAGATGATTCCAACTTAAGGCCTGGCTGCTGGGCCCAAGATTGCATGGCCACAAGGTCAGGGCTCTCATTCACTCCTTGCCGGGCCAACCCGGGCACTTACCATTACATTCATGGCATGAACAATGGAGGCTCGGAGTTGTTGATGCTTATCTGACTAGATAACATTACAAAACCATCTCTACAAATTTCACAAATCCACAGTGAGACAGACTGTTTGAAAATTAAGGAAATTCACACACAAGTCAATAAACCAATGAATGGTTAAAGAAATTTTCTGATGCTACTTTATACTAATTAAAAAAATGTTCATGGCTAGAAAAGGGTAAACACTGGGCAGGGCTGGCTTTTACAGCATGTATTTGTCTGATATACCAACATAGAACATTTCTGATAATGATACTACTGATTACTGGCTGTCAAGCTGTTAAGTGCTATGCTAAAATTTGTTCATTTTCAATTATTTGAATTCACATTTTGCGAAGGAATACAACTTTTTAGAGCTTTTTCAGACAACATGACCAACCACAGTTGTCCAATCAATATCAACAATGGCTTCTCTATTGTAACTCATCAAACATGGTGGAAAAGCTTGTAAGTGCTGAAAATGTATCTAAAATTTGAAAAAAGCCAAAACACCAACAATTACCATTTGTGTGGTCTGATAATAGTAGCTGTACTATGTTACCGTGGTTTGTAGACAATGGAGAACATGTGTGTGCCCTAAGCTTCATACAGTTGATTCATTTGCAGCCCCCACCCTTACCCCCACTCCCTCCCACTGTTTATTCATGATGGATAGGTGCATTGCGGTCTGGTCTTGCTGATGGATGATCATGTTAGGGGAGATGTTGCACCTGGCTGGTCTCCGGGCTCCTGGAATGACACACAGACATCAGAACACACAGTGTGAGAACACACTTGATGAGCAGGCCAGGTGTGGCAGTCATTCCTGTGAGTTATGAGTCCATTCCGTTGCTTGAAATTCATCCGTCTTGCTCCTTCTCTCTCTCATTCTGTCCATCTCTGCAGTGAGTGACAGTGATTAGCATGAGTGACAGAAGGCCAGAGCCTCTGTGTCTTCATCTCCAGGCTTGACTGACAGACAGAACTTTATGTTTGGGATGAATAAACATCATAATCTGCACCACACACAACCAACTAATGGCTTATTCCCCCTTAAAAGGAGAGGAAAAGCAACTAGGGGCCACCCAAAGAAAGAGCGCAGATAGTCTGAGCCCACAGGACAAAGGCACCCTCTGAAGTCTCACATTCACACACTCTCACAGTAGATGTGTGTGTCTGTGTGTGTGTTTGTGCTTGTGTGGGATTCTACATCTGAGGGTCAGTGAACAGAAAAATAAATTAGACCACTTTCAAGTGTTTCACAGTTAAAAGGTTATTTTATTTTAAAGGTTATCTTCAAATTTCCCTTAAACTGTTCCCTGGTTAATAACATTCATTCATTTACGAGATGCAAAGAGCTTGAAATTACAAAAAGGTTAACCATCATAGTGTTAACATTTTATTCCATTCAAAGAGCTTAATCATTTCTTTAGAAGTAAATACACAAAGCACTGGAATAGAGAAAGAATGTTTTAGTTGATTTTAATCTGTAAAAAGAAAGAAAGAAAGAAAGAAAGAAAGAAAGAAAGAAAGAAAGAAAGAAAGAATTAATGAATGAAAGAATGAATAATGAAGAAATTATTACAACAGCTTGGCACCCAAGAGTCTGGGTGCTAAACTAAACTGCTTGCAGTGCAGATCTGTTACCCACTGAAAAGAATATATCAAAAAATTCAACAATGGAGCTTCTGAACAGCTGAAATCCCATCAGGCGAAAATGGGTCAACACCTACTTTTCAAAACTTCAGCAGTTAGTCTCCTCTGTTCCCAAACATTTACACAGTGTTGCTAAAAGACAGGCAGACATATAGATAGATTTCTGTTTAATTTCTAAGAAAGAAAAAACATTTTTCAGGTTATTCTCAACATAAAAGACTCTGTTTTCATGAAGTTATTACCTGAATGTAAAAGTTATGTTCCTGTTTTCAGATTAGGAGATAAACAGCAGTGGGCTTTGCATCACAGAGCAGCTTTTACATCAGATCTATAATATATTCATGAATGTATTTCTGCATAAAAGGCTGTGCCATTATGACCTCTCTCTAAAGGATCGTAAAGCATCATAGCCAGTGTAACCCACCATGTCCTAAAGCACTAAAAACTGCCCTGTGTGTCAGAAACCTATTGATCCTAAATTTGCAATTCAGCACCCAGACATGTTTAACAGCCCCAGAGAAATAGGTATGATACACACACACACACATACACAAATATATATTTGTGTGTGTGTGTGTGCGTGTACCTCAGGGTCATTGTGATGATGCGAGTGATGAGGTGATGAGAAGAGAACAGGTGCCCTGGGACAACCTGCAGTCTTTGTACTCTTCAGTGGTAAACAGCCCTGGTTTACGCAGCGTGTCAATGACATCATCAGAGACTAAACAAAATAGACCTGTGAGGTTGTGCGTCAATGGCAACCTGGTAAACAAAGATGTTATAAATCATTATGTTTTGTCTGGCGCACATTTTTCATATCAACATGGGGCTGGTCTACATATATACAGCCTCCAATCAGCACATGATGCCTGAATGCCTGAAACTATCTGCTAATGGAATTACAGCGAGTGAGAGAGTGAGTGATTGTCATTGTGAACACACCACAGAGCAGGACAGCACAGAGTGCACCACAGCAACATGTGATCTCTGCATTTAACTCATCCATGTAGGTGCAATAGGCAGCTGATATGGGCAGCCCCCGGGGATCAGTGATTGGGAACGGTACCTTACTCATGGGTACCACAGTGGCACTGGTACCAGTCCTGGATTTGAATGAACCTCAGGTCACAGGGGTGACCTAACTGTTGTACCACCACTACCTAATTTCATTAAATTATGTACAAACCCTAGTCATCAAATTCTAAATGTATGTATATTAACAAAATTCAGTTGAAACATTTTTTTTTAAATATTAGCATTATTGACTAGATTTAACTCTTTAATGTCCAAAAAAAAATGCTTTCTTTGTACTTTATATTAATTTTGGGGCAATAAGAACGATAAGGGTTTTTTTTTTTACATTTATTTAATTATTATTATTTTTTATTTTAAAACATAGGTCTCAATCAAACTCGAAATCAGTTGTGATTTCAGTCGAGAACTAGTAAAAATCGAATAAAATTCTTGAATTCTCTAAAAATTTCGCAGAGAAATTCTCAAAACTTTAAATGTGTGTTAGTGCAACAGAACCACCTGCAACTAACATGCCTTGTCCAGTGATGAAGCTCACTGAAAAGGTCTTCTAATTAAAGACCAGTGGAATTTCTGACCATAACTGCAGTAAAAACATGGTTGCATACTGCAGGACCAAGTTTGGAAACATTCACACACAGCTTGTTCATATTACAAATAATAGACGTCCACAGACCAGAGGTGGTGCCAACGCAACATAAATTCTGGCCACACCCCACATAACACCCCTTTTCAGACAGAACTTTTTTAGCCTTACCCATCTCTGTTGTTCCCATAAACAGCTCAGTACTTACCCAGTATTACCCAGCACTTTTTAAACTGATGCCAGTGTTGCCATCTCATTGTAACACTCTCAGCCTGGCTACCCCTATAAAAACTGTCTGGCTCTGCCACTGCCTCGAAGGTCTTTACATACAAAAAGCATTTTTGTGCTATTTTCAGTTCCAACGCTCAAAGTGACTCTACCAAATGTGAAGCAGGACCACCTGGCGTGCACCAAAATACGACATTCAATACCACGTTTATGAAAACTGAGATTTAGAGTGAGGTTTTTTCCATTTCCGATAAGCCTGAGCCCTCCTGCCGATTGAGCGCAGGGATTCAGTGCTGAGCGGTTGGAGAAGGAATGGATTTCAAACACTGGCGTGAATCTCTTAACAGCATGAAACCAAAACAGACCCCCCCTCCACCCCCCTCCTCATCCCCAACTGGAACCACTTACACACACCAGAGATAAAACACTCGTGGTGCAGGCCTAAGTAGAGCATAACACATTTACAGCATGAGTTAAATAAAGCAGTCTTTAGTAATTAAAGATGAACAGCAAGACACAAACAAGTGTGTGTGTGTGTGTGTGTGTGTGTTTGTGAGTGAGTGTGTGTAAAGACTGTCCCTTACTCATCACTATCATTGCTTGAGACACACACGCACACCGCCCACCAATTTGAATCCATTATCTCACTTCCCTGTTGCCATGACTCCATTCTGGCCATCGGATTAGTGTGATGGAGAGCAGTTGACCTTTGACCTCCATCTTTCATCCTCCATCCATCCCCTCTTCACTCTGTCATTTTTGCACCTGTCTGCTTCAGTCTAAAGCCTTAGTAAGTAACCAGACAACCACCGTGTAGAGCTCTCTCCCTCTCTTGCAGCCTTTCTTTCTTATCTTGTCTGTCTCTTTTTGTCAGTTCCCTAAAGAACCTTAAAGGAAATGGTTCTTTTATGGCGGCAACACACACACACACACACACACAAAAAACCTTTTTAAGGACCAGCAAACAAGTAATTATGAAACGACTCCGGGAATGTTGCAGTGTAGTAGTAATGAGGTTTACAAGTCTTAATAAAGTGATTATAAGGCATTATAACACCCTGCTCTACTGAAGTCACTGATGTGCTGCCTAAAAATACATCCTGTTCTTTTCATGTGGGAGGAGAGAAAGAACATAATAGGTTCAATTGCATCTTTCTAAAAATAGCAACACTGTGATCTACTTTCATAGTCCTGAGATACAGCAAGGAGAGTTTACATGCACAAAGGCACACACACACACACACACACATATACACAGGAGGCAGTATATGCAGATGTTTATTGGTGTTGCTGCGCTTGTAAAGGCTCCCAGCCTGGCAACATCTGGATGCCAATAATACCTTATTATCCTCTTCACACACTAACACATCAACATTGACCCTACCCTATACACACACACACATACACACAGTCCTTTCAACACTACCCTCTGTAGGGCATGCACCCAATTCTATATTAATAGCAATCACATGCTGAACACACTCTAAACTCTTCTTAATTTAATCAATCACCACCTCTAGGCAGCAAACATGCAGAGGACACTGATGCTTATGAGTATCCAGTAGATAAATGAGCCATCGTGCTATTCATTAAATAGACAGTTGGGAGCTGAGCAGAAGCATTAGTGGAGCCAAACACAAACAGCAAATGAATCTTTTTTATGTATTAAAGCAGTGCTTAAAGTTTTGTCAACCCATACGATTTTTAATTGATATTTTGATATTTTTGCATACAGATTACCTTAAAACATCATTTGATTTTTGCAGAAGTCCTAAAAGTAGATAAAGAGAGTCCAATTCAACAAAAATATTATCATTTGTTATTTATTTATTGAGAAAAACAATCCAGTATTACAGATATGTGAGTGGTAAATGTATTTTGACTCTTTAGGATTAGTTATTTTAAAAGGTAAAATTACACAGGTGCTTTCAATCAATGTGTGTGGGGGGATTTATCAAAGTCTGACATATTATTGGATATTTACAAAGACTTAAGTTTTTGATGTTCATGAGGCTGAAAAAAAGTCACAAAACAAAGACAGAGACCAAAATCTGGTTTAAATGAGAAGCACAATGTTTGTAGCACAAAGCTAATGTTAGTTTGAAAGTAGATGTTAGCTTAGTTTGTCACCACTAAGGAAAGAGCTTTGTGTGTGTGTGTTTTAACTTAAACACAGATATTCAGGTCTTATGTAGTTTAGACTGAAAGAAGACTAACCCAAAACATCAGTACAATGACTGTGTTTTTCCCCATTTACCATCCAGAGTAAACACCGTCTATTGTCTATGTACGACACATAGAAAGTGCTATGACAGAGGGAGGGGGTGGATTAGGACACTACTAGCATTTGATTATACTGTAAAAAATGACATACACTGAAAATAATTGAAATCATTTCAATAAAGTGTAATACAGTATTGTCTCAGCAATATACTTGTGGAAATATTTATGCTGATATTATATTTTGGATTCTTGTGAAAAAAACAAGTACACTTTTGAATCAAGGCAAAATTCAGGACATCATACATTTTTCTCCATGTAGACTAGGGGAGTCCCAGCTGCCATGACATTTGGATTTGGCACAGTTTTACAGACGAACTGAGGAGAGTCAGTCTTGCATGCACCACATCTGAATGAAGAAGGCTGGTAATCTCAGCCTCATTGCATCTCTGTAGTTATGTGATTTGTTAAAATAGAAGACAGGCTGTTATCTGAATCATTCTCCCTTTTACCAAATAGAAAGGCCAATTCCATTGCTGTGGCTGTTTGTCTAGGTGATGCTGTCTACTGGAAAAAGAGGCCAAAACCTTATTCAAGATAGAATGGTTTAATCTGGACAGAAACAATAATATATCTAGAGTTTAATGTACAAACCCCATTTCCAGAAACGTTGGGGCATTTTGTAAAATGTGTTAAAAACTAAAATCAGCAATTTATAAATTGAGGTGAGGATAATATGAGTGGTTGGGTAAAAAAAGGAAAGCAAAGATGGGTCTTAGCTTTCTACTTTGTGTACAATGTTGTGAGAAAATTATCAGTATGTTCATAAATGCAAGATCTAAAAGAATTTGGGACTTTCATCATCTACAGCACATAATATTGTCAACAAAATACCACATAGGTTATGCATTACTTGGAAAAACCTTTATTTGTTAACACAGTCTGCCATTAACCATCAAGACTTTCATCAGTAAAAGGTACAAAAGCCAACATTTGTCATGGTATGGAGAACCATCATTGACCACTGTATGGGGTGGCTTGTAAAGGTATGTACAAAATACATTTCTCAGTGAAAACACTGGAAAGCTTTTCTTGAGTAAAAGGTTAATAGAACAAAACAATTGCAGATTCTTTTTATATTACATTTGACCAAATGCCCCAATTTTTCTGAAAATGGTGTTTGTATTGTTATTATTTTAAAGGTTTAAAATTCTCCATGAACTGCATTTCCAATGAAACAATTGGAATACAAACCAATCAGAACAGGGTTACTTACATATACATCAGTCTTAAAGGACTGGAAACAAAGTGAAGCTGGGAAATGATCATGTTTTGGTATTAAGAGTTTTTTTTTAACTGAATGACATCAAAAAAAGTTTTCTCGTTGGCACAAGTGGTAAGTCATGACCCATCTTTGCTTGAAGAGACTGGGCCTTTGGTGGATGCTTCTTTTATACCCAATCATGTTTCCCTCACCTGTTACCAGCTCACCTGCTTACTGTGAAATGTTTTAAAGTGGCATAACTTCTGTACTCATATTTTGTTCCACTTTATGAGTGTGTTGCAGACGCCAGAATATAAATTTGTTTATATATACAAAATACATTTAAGGTGATCAGTGAAAACATTGGAACTATTTTCTTCAAACCTGTAGCTCAAAAAATTCAAGAGAGTTCACAAATCACTAATTCTTGTTTTTATAATGCCAACTTTTTACCAATTGTTGG
>JBBPDA010050779.1:0-13827 GCA_037974385.1 Arnoldichthys spilopterus
ACAGCAAAGGCAACAAAGGAGTGGCTCAAGAAGAAGCACATTAAGGTCATGGAGTGGCCTAGTCAGTCTCCGGATCTAAAAAAGAGGAGTGGACCAAGATTCCTCCTAAAATGTACACAAACTTGGTCATCAATTACAAGAAACGTCTGACCTCTGTGCTTGCGAACAAGGGTTTTGCCACTAAGTATTTCTGAAATTATACTTAAAGTCTCCTGGTCAGGGGTATAAAAATGCAACTTCATTGATTATTTTTTATGCATTAAATATTTAAAATTATTGCCCAAATAAATGTGTTAATTTGAAAAGCATATATAGTCTATAATGTGCTACCAGAGTACATGTAAAAAGCTTGCTCAGCCTGCTTGCAATTTATGTGTGCTGAGGGGAAGGGCTTGTGGTTTGTGAGGCCCTGGTTAATATACTGACTTCTCTCCTCTTTATGACCCATGGGTTGATTGTAATGTTCAGTTAGACAGGACACAATTCAGTCTCATCATATTTGCCTTTATCTCTAATGCACACCACACTCAGGTGCCTGTCCTCATATTGGCCTTCTGTGTGTAGGATTGCTCGTTTACTGCTGGCCTGTTGTTCTTTGACGGAATCCTGGATATTGCTTACCAGCCTAAAAAAAAATCATACTCCTCAGCATCAACCTCTGCTTCTAATGAATAATGTCCTCCTAAATCCATATGTAACCTGAGTCTCTCTCTCTCTCTCTCTCTCTCTTTCACGCTCTCTCTCTCTCTCTCTCTCGCTGCAGGTGGTAAAGCACTGCTTTAAGAGCAGAATCCAGCTGGAACAGTGCCACACCTGTTCAGGGGCGTTCAGGAGACTAATCTGAACAGAACGAGGGAAAAAAGACGCGAGCAAAAGAGGGAAAAGTGGAAAACAAGCGCGGATCTTTCACAGTCTTCTGACGGAGGGGATACGGTGAGAGTGAGAGAGCGTTGGAGCCAGAGAAGCAATGTGACAGCTGGTCTCTTCCAGCTGAATGCCGGCTATGATGGACATCAGGATCAGCAGGCACTAAACCTCCACTTTATCAGGTACAGTCAGGGCACCGCACTTCATTTATTGATTCATTGACAGTGTCAACATATGGGAAAATACTGAAGGGCAGATGTGAGCTAGTGTCTTTAACTTTAACACGTTCACAGCATCACTTCCTCATGCACATACACAGACTCTTAGGGGGAAGTTGAACAGTGATGAGAAAGATCCACCAGGTTAGCGCCTCTGAAGGCTGTGAAAGAACTTTTGTTAGCTCAGCACAAAAATACATAAGCCTCAACGGTTCAGAACAGTGGTGCCACATACATACTACAAACATGACACCTTATTAGCTGTCATTTGCACAATGCGTTCGGAAATGCTATGCAGTTCATGCCCTGCAGAAGTCTCAGCCTCAAATGTGCCCCAGAGGGCTGTATATTGTATGCTAAGATGACCACAGCTTTCAGAATCTAAGTCAGCTACATTCTTGGCAGCTCTCCACACCTCCATGTATATGCACCTTCCATGCAGCTGTTTGTCTTAGAAAAAACAAACTTATATCAAGCTAAATGCTAGCTGGTATTAAATGCTAGCTGGTTTCCAGGTCAGGCATACCATGACAACTATGAAAAGTTGGTGAAGTTCATGATTTCAGGTCTTTTGTTATTTGAATTCGTATTTGAAGCTGACAACATTTCCTAGACATATTGTTTTGGACATTTGTTTCAGATGGATCTGTTTTTGTTGTAGCACTTTCCTGTCAAATTAGGTGATTCTAAGCCACATCTGAGGGCCTTTATGTACAGCACTCTCTAGCAGGGATAAGTGTTAGCATTAACTGTGAGCTGAAGGTCGCCGGTTCAAATCCCAGACCAGTACAAGTACCACTGAGGTACCCATGAGCAAGGTACTGTCCCCAAGCACTGCTCCCCGGGGGCTGCCCACGTCATCTGCCCACTGCTCCTACATGGATGGGTTAAATGCAGAGGTCACATTTCATTGTGGTGCAACTGTGTGCTGTGCTGTGGTGTGTTCACAATGACAAACACTGCAAAAAATATCCAGTTTATATATCTAATATTTCTTATTGTGAGATTAATAATGTATAATATATTATTATTTAACTTATTTCTAGAATATTTTACTTGTTTGTATTCATTTTATGTAGAAGACAATGCAAGTTTATTTATATAGCAGATATACAACACAGAGGACATTCGATGTGCTTTACATAGATAAAATGTGCAGAAAATGAAAATTAAGCAGTAAAATCAAATTATAATAAATAAAAGTAAGATCAAAACAACACAGAAACAAATAAAAAAGCATGATAAAAGTATTTCAACCTGGAGCCTCTGTTGTAGAGGAAAATTTTACTTGACATGTGCAGAAGCAACGCTTAAAAGAGCCCGTCCCAGCGCTTAAAGGGCAAATGGCAGAAAGGCATCCTGGCCCGGTTGTCAGTTCATCACAGGCCAGACACAGACAAACACACTCACACCTAGTAGCAATTTAGCATCTCCAGTTTACGTGACAAATACATTCCTTGGACTGTGGGAGGAAACCAGAGCTCCTGGTGGAAACCCACAGGGACAACATGCAGACTCCATATTGAAATGACCCTGGTCTGGGATCAGACTCGGGACATTCTCACCCTAAAAAAAGTTGAATATTTACAATCTTAACTCATAATTAGATGACTTGCCATGTTTTATTGTGCCGTATCCATTTCAGGACTTAAAATGAAATGTATAAGTACAATATCTATCCACCTATCAGCAATAGCCAGACGTCTGGACTCAATACCAACATATGTATTAAGTGACCCTAGTGTACAGGGACATTTTTTTAGGCAGCTGAGTTTGCCCTTTCGTTGAATGTTACTCTATGGCTGCTTCAGCCCTTGACTTGTATGGGCTCCCGCTGGGATTTCAGACATCTTGTCAGATCAATCCCTCTACATCAATTAAAGCCAGTCAGGCGGAGAGACAGTTTACTGTCTGTTTGATTTGTTTTCTTGTTTGTTTATTCATTTGTATATCTGTCACCCCAGGTTACCTGCCAGGGCTCATTACCCTGTGTGAATTGTGCAGTCATACACACTGAATTATAGATTGTGACTCACTGTGTCTGGCGCCCCATTAGAGATATGAGGGTGGTTTTGCTCAGGCTTTAAATAAAGCCATTGTTCTAGTTATTGCTCCTCTAGCTTGGCTGTTTGGAGACAGAGGATGCAGGACACTGAGGATTTAGCCCAGAACAAAACTTTCAGTTTTTTTGGAATGGGTATCTCGTTTTGGCCAACACTGTTCCCCCATGATGCATTTACACTTGTGCTGTGCTGAGGATGGAACGAGCTACACATTTATAGTCTTTTCTATATACAATATGTGTGTACATAAGGTAGAAATGGACCTGTGTGTATGTGTGTGTGCTTCTGTGTGTGTTTTGTAGAGTAATACAATAGGGGAAAGACTGAAGTCTGCGTGTCTGTCAGTCAGCTACAGAGAAAAGGTATGGAAAGAGGTCTGTGTGTGTGTGTGTGTGTGTGTGTGTGTGTGTGTGTGTGTGTGTGTGTGTGTGTGTGTGTGTGTGTGTGTGTGTTGTAGAGTAATACAACAGGGGAGAAGACTGATGTCTGATGTCTGTGTGTCTGTCAGTCTATCTGTCAGGCCAGGTACAAAGAAAAGGTAAAGAAAAGAGGTACGTGTGTATGTGTGTGTGTGTGTGTGTGTGTGTAGGTGTGTGTGTGTGTAGGTGTGTGTGTGTGTGTGTGTGTTGTAGAGTAATACAATAGGGGAAAGACTAATGTCTGTGTGTCTGTCAGACTGTCTGTCAGACCAGCTACAGAGAATCTGTCTGTCTGCCTGTATTAACTGGGGAAAAGAGCATTTGTGTGTGTGTGTGTGTGTGTGTGTGTGTGTGATCTTCCTGTCAGAGGAAGACTGGCTACTCAGGAAAGGAAACTGCTTCTATCAAACACCAGATGGAGAACAGCATGTGCTTACACTGCAGAAAACACACACACACATACACACGCATACACACATACACACACACGGTATTGATGTGACCCAAATTGCTCATTCCAAAATACTTAACAGGATGAAACAGTTGCATGTACGGTGTGTTAAAAACTCTGCATTTAAAACATATGCATTAATTGCATTATTATTTTTGCTTTGTGTGCACGTGACACGTGATGCTTATGCTTGTACAACCAGGCATTTGTTGCTATGAAAGAATGCATTTGTGGACGGAGCATAGATAGGTCTGTTATAAAGGCCATTCAGCCTCTTTAGACAAATCCTGTACAAATGTAGTACAGCCTGTGTCTCTGAATGAGTGAACGTGATGACTGAGATGAGGGAGTGTTCCCTGCTGCCTCCTTCAGTTCTAATCAGACCAATCAGTGATGTGATAGCTCTCCACAGGTAACCAGCATGGATTTCATGTCACATTAATGAAATGTCAGCATACACACACACAGATTGGTATTGCTATCTTTGTGAGTGTATTCTATTGTCTCCTGTAACACTGTATTTCAGTAACACTACACCGATACATCAACCTAACCCTAACGACAATCTTTCTGCATTACAGCAGCTGAATTTGTGGAGAAAACAGCATGGTTCATTGTGAGGAATAGCACAATATTCTTATTTCTACAGGTTGTCCTGTATTCCTATCATTATGAGGACCTTTGGGCCTCATAAAGAGTTAGATCCATGTACACACACACACACACACTCACACACACACACAGTCCCTTTTACAACATCCTCCTGGACCAGGTTGCAGCCTTGAGCATTTCATTATTTCACATCTGTCCTCAGATTTTTTTTCTTACGTTGCCATGTGTAAGAAAACTCTAGACAGACATGATTTTATACAAATCACCAGTCCACCCTTTCTCGTTCTCTGGAGCTCCAAATTTGAAAAAAAAAGAAAAAAAAAGAAACACACACAAACTTGAAGGCCAGTTTCAAAACCCTACCACTCCCGGAGATCACCTATAGCACACATCAGTTCGGCTCCATTAGGAATGGTGATGTTATAGAGATAAACACTAAAACAGGCTGCAACTTACATTTATGTCAATAATTTAATAACCGACTATGATAAGATTAACCGTCTAACCAAGAACCATTATGCCTTCTTCAGTTCTCTTTGCATTAGCCATCTTTCAAAGTTACATGTGTGAAAACCAGATTTTCTTATATGGTACATAAACTAATATAAGCCAAATTGCCATTAGTTTGTCTGGACGTGTGCTGCAACATGTCTGATTGTTTCTACAATCAATTCCAATTTATAACATGAACATATCTTTCTGAATGCAGGACTTTACGCTTCTGAGTCTTTACTCAAACCAAGTAGCTGAGAAACACACGTTTGAAAGAGTAAAAGCGTACCTGAGGTGTGTAATATCTCAAGTATGTCACAACAAGTCTAGCATGTGTGTCTTTGAGCTGATATGACTTCCAAGGCAATGTGTTATCTGACTGTGGCTTCCAGGCTTAGGGGCAAATCTGGTGCCGTGTGTGTGTGCATGTGCAGGGTGTAGCATTTTTACTCCCGGGAGAAATGGGATTTTTCAAGAGGCTTTGCACCACCATGGTGTTTGCACACACAGGCACATGCAGATGCACGCACACAGGCACACTGGCACACACTTGTCTGCTCCAATCAGCACAATATCAGTACAATGCAGTTCACCGAAGACATGTACAATGACCCATTTCTGTAACATTCGAGTAATCACATTCAACATGTTCACATTTTCATCTACTCGTGAGTGAAGCATGAATGCAATGCTTACTTAACTTAAATGTGTCCAGAATGTAGCAAGTGCTTCCCTAAAGGAAAAAAGCATGTGGTACTGAAGAAACAATTCTGAAAGGAAAAAAAATCCATTTTTTTGCTGAGTACAATTTCATTTGTTAAGATTGCTTGAGTTTAAACATAATTTTTAGAAACATTTTGATTCCTGATCACTACTGAGCAACACAGTGGTTAGCCCTAGCGTCTCACAGCATGAAGCTCCTGGGTTTGATCCCCGGGTCGGCCACGGGTGCCTTTGCAAGCTCTCCCCATGTTGGCATGGATTTCCTTGGGGTGCTCCATGTTCCTCCCACTGTCCAAAGGCTGCAATAGGTTGATTTAATTGCCCATAGGTGTAAGTCTGTGTGTGTGATTGTCTGTCTATATGTTTCCCTGTGATAGGCCCGTCTTAGGTCTGTAGTCAGGTAGGATTGGCTACAGCTCTCCCTGACCCAAATTGGAAGAAGTGGTTTAGATAATGGATGGATAATAATACTGAAATGAGTGCTTGTACCAAATTCTCTGTACTTTTTAAAGGACACTTTATTTCATTCATTCACTCTATGGGACTCTATGGGCCCAAGGTAGGGTTCACCCAGGACAGGAGGGCAACACAGACAAACTCACACCTATGGCCGATTTAGAGTAAACCACGAGCCTTGTGACAGTGGGAGGAAATTGGAGCACCCAGAGGAAATCCACACAAACCCGGAGAGTGTGCAAACTCCACACAGAAAGGCACACGGGGATCAAACCCAGGGCGTCTGGACGACCACTGATGGCTCTCTCCATAAAACCCATAATAACTGCATTAGGACATTAAGCCTGATGTATCATGTATAATTAAAGTGCATTGTTGGTTTATAGACTACACTGGACAGTGTTCACAAGAAAAATCAGAGGGTAAATCAATGAGCAATAAACTAACAAAAGCAACAGCAGAGTAAAAGCTCCAGTTCTCCTCGAGAGCTTCTGCTGTATCAAAACCCATGAGCTGTATGAATTAGAGTGAAAATGGCTAGAAGGCCACAGTCATGGGGAAATTGGAACAATTGACTGTTTATATAAAAGGTGTGGACATCAGAGGTGATGATACGTGATATTTCGGCCACAGTACGATGTTATTGTTATCCTTCAACTTAAATGCAGGGGGCATGTTATCTATAGGAGTTTCTGCAGCCATCTTGGTGACTCTGAATCTGAAAAAAAAAATAAATATATATATATATATATATATATATATATATGAAATAATATAAATAAATATACAATTTAATATATAATATAATATAGTAATATAAATTTATATATAATCTAATTGACGAATATTAAATCAATATTGATACATGGCATTGATGTAATATTGTGCTGAACAAATGTTGTATTACACACTATATTGTTTTTTTCGTCCAACTTTAATATAATAATTTGCTAATTTTCTGAGCTGCTTACAGTAAATTCACATGATGAACATATTGTTTTTTCATTATTAATTGTAGTAAATAGGTTCTGATGAAACTTCTTATGTCCACTCCTGTAATAGAAATGGAAACAAAAAAATAATATTTAGGGTCAATATAAATGCTGAAACAGATAATAACAGTTACAGGAGTTACAGTAACTTCAGTAAGGTAATAACAATTTTACAGTGTTGTGTAAAAAAATCTTATGCCAAAGATGATATTACCCACATTTAAGATGCTCTTGTAAACATTATGTCTGAAGAATGGCTGAGTGTGTAAGCATGTCTGTGCATGTGTGCAAGGTGTTGCGATCCTCCACGTGACCTTCGTGACTCTGTGTCACATACTTCCTAAATGAGTCTCGTAGTAAATCAGAGGTTTGGAATGCTGAACACTTTTGCCCTTTTACAATGCAGCAGATTACAGCCAAAGCCAAAGTCCACAGGCCAGTCTCCATTGACAGGCTTATGCAACAGTGTGTGAATGGCCTTTTTCAGCCTGCTTGAACAATCAGTGCAGTTGCATATTTCACTGCTGCTGCTATTGTTTTCGGCCGCGCTGTCTTTCCGACCCTCTGAGAGCGTAGTGATTAATGTAAGAAATTCCGCTCTTCAGGAACACTCCAGTGTGTGTTCGTGCTGATTTTATGGAATGTCTGACACATTGTGGGGAGGTTAACCAACTTGTTGTTGGCATTTTGTTTGGTTATGTCCTTCAGGACCGGGGGATGACATGGGCCTGTTAATGACATTAGGTCACAACAACAACAGCAATGCCACAACAAGGACAATACAGCCACAACAGTGACAAAGGTTTTGGGGCATGGCATGTTTTCACAGTTGGTTTAGCCGAAAAAATCATATGATATGTTAATTTCAAACAAATGTGAATTCAAATAATATATAAACATTTTTACTATATAATATATTACAATATTAACCAAGTATATATATATATAAATATATATACATAATTTTTTTCTTTTTTATTTATTTTGTACCCTGTTGTGTCCGGCAGCTTGGCAGGCAGAATGTGCAGATGGATGCCATGATGTGCCCAACAACTTTGCTCTGCCAAGTGGGGTTACAACACTTTAAAGTCAGCCCCTCTCATAACTTAATGTTTATTTATTTATTCATTTATTTATTTGTTTTGTACAATTAAGCCAGATCTGACAGGGGGGGAAGAAAACAGAGGGGGAAAGAGATGAAAGAAAATAAAAAAAGGAGAGAGAGAAAAAAACGGTCGAACTAACAGAAAGAGAAGGAAAGAGAAATAGAGAGAAGGCGAGGGGAGAAAAGAAAAAGAAAATGGAAAAAGGGCAGAAAATAAATATGATAAAATGTTTTTTAATTATTATTTATTTTTGTATTTTTTTCATACGTTTTTGCTGCTTTCCTGCATATTAATAATGCTTTAGTTTACACTGTGTAACATCAGTTTACATCAGTTATTAATATGACAAGTTATTATGAATTAGTATGACACAGTTACAGGTCATGGAGTTAATGTACTGGGCCATATCTACAGTTCACTGGGCTATTAAGTATGATGGGTAGGGATAATATCGACAGCACTGATGTTCATTTTTTACTGAAAATCTTATGTAAATCTTGATCAATAATTGATAAACTTTATTTTCCTCTAACCCTATATAGAGGCAATAGGCTAAGACACATTTGGCGTCCAAATTGTTCCTCTTAAGCTTAGTGCTAGAGATTTGAGTATAATGCTGCTGAAACCCCTAGAAGTCATTACTCCCTTAAATCCTTTCAGTAAATACTTCCCTCACTCTGTCCATTATATCTCATTGTAGGTCATATTATGTCTTAAACCACATCGACAGATCTGTGCAGTCAGATCTGGATGTGGTTTGAACAGGCTGAGAGAGGCTTGGGGGGAAGTATCTACAGAAATAATTTGGGAGTTTATTGACTTAGATTATTGACAGAGCTCCAGCTCTGAGCAGCCAAAATTTGGGCTTTAAACGTTTTTCAGATGTCTTGGCCGATGGTCACGTCTGGGTTGAAAAATTGTGCAAATTTGTTTGCAAAATATCTCTTTGAAATTATGCACTGGGCTTAATCTGTGTGCGCTCACCACACACTGCTGTTAACCTAGTAAAGCAGTAAATGGGCTTTTAGCACTAGCAGAGTGTACTGTATATATAACACACACACACACACATGCACACACACGCGCACACACCCTCACACACAGTTTAACTGATATGCTGCAGCTTGATTGTGTATTCTGGAGAAGTGTGGATTACTGATTCTATCAGCACCACCACAGAGGTTTCATTGCTCTCTCTCCCCCTCTCTCTCCCTCTCTTTCTCCCCCTCTCCATCATTCTCTCCCTCCCTCTTAGCTTTCTCTCTGAATCGAGTGCCTGTTCTCTGCGCAGCACTCACCCCCTCACTCCTTCTTTCCCCTTTTCTTCTGCTTCTTCCATCCCTCTATTCATCTCTCGCTCCCTGCCTGTCTGTCTCGCTAAATTGTACAACTGCCTCTTTCAAGTCTCAATCCAAGTCGTCCTGAATTATGGAAAAGAACAGACACAGGGTGAAACTGAGTGAAGTGGATCGGATTTGTAGCATCCACCAGAAATATCAGGCAATAAAAGGAAGGCAGAAATAAATTTGAAGTAATAAATTATGACTAAAACGAAAATAATTGTATTTGCATGTTTACGTTCTTATGTCTGTAAGAATGTTCCTGCTACACTGCTCCCTGGCTGCTCTTGATAGCTGCCCTGTGCTCCATGTATGCATGGGTTAAATGCAGAGGTCACGTCTCGTTGCGGTGCACGTTGTGTGATGGGGTGTGTTCACAGTGACAAATGGTCACGTGCTCATCACTTTATTCATTTTATCATTTTATTGAGAGAGATACCGAACCTATAACAAACCAACCCAAATATTTACCAAAGCGAAAACTCTCAAAACATTTAGCTAAGAAGAGTTTAAGCAGAATCTCAAGCGGTTTGCTTCCTCTGGAATAAGCAGGCTCCTCTGGGGATTTGCCGCTGTTTTTTTCTGACAACGCGCCGACGCGCTGTACTGGTGGTGCAGAAAAGCAGCACAGCGGAGGGTCTCTTTTATTCATTATTAAAAAAGGCTCTCGCTTACCTGCCACAACACCCCCCCACACACACACACACCCCCAATGCTGTTGACATGCTGTGTAGTCACAAGCATACCGTACTGTTGAAGAACGTTACAGGGGAGCTGTTGAATTTGCAGCTTTTTGCGACTTTCAGAAGTTAACAGTACAATCAGGCTGTTAACTACACACCACATTCAGGGCAAGACGTCACACCACGTATATATATGCACTTGTGTTGATCTTTAGTCACCATCATAGCTGGAATGACAAAGGACGTCCAATGCATTTGAATGTGTACTTGAGGTAGGGATGACTTGTGAGGTCTTGCAAACATAACTGTAAATGAAAGTAACAAAATCATAAGGAATGCTGGGAAGCTCCATCCCTCAATAGTGGTGGCAGTGGTTCCTTGGAACAGAAGGTTGCATATTCAAGTCCCAACCTGGGCACCCCTTGAGCAAGGTATCGTCCCGCTACACTGTTCCCTGGATTCTTCTCATAGCGGCCCCTGCTCCTCGTGTGCACATGTGATGGGTTAAATGCAGAGTTCACATTTTGTTGTGGTGCAGATGACAGATAAGTCACTTTCACTTCACTTTATAATATTCACAGGCTACTCAGCGAATTTACAGACATTTTCCCATTACGGGAAAGTGCTAATTGCTGTAATTCCAGGCATTTTGATTTGATCTACAAATTTGACTATACTTAAGGTACAGTGCATTTCTGCAGTAAGTCAGTGAAGTAAGTTTAAAAATCATCCAGTTTACTGACTATATTGTTCAACATTTAGTCTAAAATCAGTCTTCTTGATCAGAAATTCCTCAGTCAAGGACAGCACTAGGTCTGGACTCAGCCCTAGGTCTGGACGTCAGTGGTTAAATCTCTATAGTGATATTCTCCTATTCTCTTTTGATATCTGGCGTCAACCGGAGGAAAGGAGGTTTTTCTCGACACTTTTGCTTTAGCTTGCACACCAGGGGTTCGGACCCAGATTCCGTAAAGCTGCGCATATAAATAGCTATATAAACAAAATTGACCTGATCTCACTTGACAGTATTGTTTGGTAAATGCACTTCTTCCTGCGCTCCCTTTCTTTGTCCTCTGCTTTCCCTCTTCTCTGTCTCCACTCCATATCCACCCTGTGGATAATACTTCTCACTCTGATTACACAGTGAGAGCAGTGAGGCTGTCCAGAAACACTCACTTTTATCTGATCCGATCTCATTTCCAGTAAAGTGAAAGCTTATTCCTGTGATGCCCTCTGAACCCAAGCGCAGAGCACTGAGAATGTCCCATCATGGAAAATAACCTGCACTGCCTTCAGAGTGTGGGAACCTTTTTTATCTAGTTGACTGCAGTTTAATGCAACTTACCTAAAGCACTGTTCCAAAATATAAGCAGTCAATCAGAAATAAGCGCTAAATTTGTAAAGCGCGTTTATTTTCCCTGCAAATTTGAAGCTGACAAGAAAACACTCACAGCCATTACCCCATTTGATTCACTCACTTCCAATAATAACTGTTGTCAAATCGTGTTTTGTGACAGAAAAGAGACTCACAGGCCTTCTTATGCTCAGCTGTGCGTTAAGAACTTTTCCTGTCATTTATAAAGGGCACAACTGGACTAATATTGTTAGGCTGAAGCTAATGTTCACACATTGAACTGTCTTACTGATGGAGGGTTAGCGTAAATGTAACTATTGATTGTTTACGCTTGCAGATACCTGAAAAGTCTAAAACTGGCATCAATAACATTGAGTTCAGAGGGCTATTTTAGATGCTGAAATGGTGAGAGAGTCTATTTTTAGTGCATTGTCCCGCACTGCAGCAGTAAGATGGATTGTGCTGGTGGTACATGATGGATGATTACGTACTGGAGTCATAGGGGCTGAAACCCAGTTTCTTCTGTATTTAGACCATGTACGTATAGCGTAAAGAATTATTCTGGATGCCACTGTTCTTTAGTGCTCCTGCATTTGATAAAGTGATCTGCAAGCAAGCATGGGGCTTACTTAAGTGCTGCATTTTTGCATTAATGGTGAGCAATATGATGACAGTTCATGTAATTGTAGGATTTAAAAAATGGATGAATGGATGATAAATTTATGTGTTACATTTTGTTTTCTGAAGTAAGGAAAACAATGTTTAAGTGAAGTCTGATGTTGCCTTACACATTCCAGTCTCAGTTCCACACAGTTTATTAATTAAACACAGGTATCGGATCGGTACTCAGTATTGGCTCATACTCAAAGCCCAGGTATCGGATCGGTACTCAGTATCAGCCCATATCCAAAGCCCAGGTATCGGATCGGTACTCAGTATCAGCCCATACCCAAAGCCCAGGTATCGGATCGGTACTCAGTATCGGCCAATACCCAAAGCCCAGGTATCGAATCGGTACTCAGTATTGACTCATACTCAAAGCCCAGGTATCGGATCGGTACTCAGTATCGGCCCATACCCAAAGCCCAGGTATCAAATCGGTACTCAGTATTGACTCATACTCAAAGCCTACTTTTAGGATCGGTACTCGGTATCATCCCATATCCAAAGCCCAGGTATCGGATCAGTACTCAGTATTGGCTCATACCCAAAGCCCAGGTATTGGATCGGTACTCAGTACCGGCCCATACCCAAATTCCAGGTGTCGGAATGGTACTTCGTATTGGCCCAAACCCAAAGCCCAGGTATCGGATCGGTACTCAGTATCGGCCCGTACCCAAAGCCCAGAATCTGCAGATCAGGGCAGATTCAGGACTTTTTTGCACTCTTTTTATAAACTGTGAAACACTCACACACACTCAGCAGTCACAGCAGCTTCCTAAAGGTTCCTAAGCAGAAATGTAAATGATATCACGCAGAGAGATATTATATGAAGTTCAAAGACTCTTCAGACCAGTTAATAGTGGTGGCCATAGGGAGTGTTTTATGTCTCTAAAACCTACCTTGCAGAAAGGTGTAACATGAAAGGGTCATGAATACACTGTCTAACGTATGCAATGTTGCTTTATGATTGTTTTGTGATAACATTTGGCTTTAAGAATGTATTTAAAAGATGCGTGCAGGGCACTGTGAGGCTAAATAGCACCAGATGATTTTTCCTATAACCACCATTATGCTTCTCTTCAGTTGATTTCACATTCAACCACTCAAAATGACCTTGTTTACATCCTAACTGTTGACTGTTAAATGTAAAAAAAAGAAATCAGTGCAATTTTCCTCTAAGGGTGCATCAGTATGGTGCTAACCTTTTCAAGCACCTTCAATAAAAGATGGCTTCAGTGCCCTATTTCCCTTAGGGTGCGTAAAGAACCTTCTTTACCTCTCTTTCTCTTTCTCTCTCTCTCTCTCTCTCTCTCTCTCTCTCTCTCTCTCACACACACACACACACTTACACACACACACACACACGCACATACACACACACACATACA